>JACAZI010000001.1:11800000-12026201 GCA_014462655.1 Mycena venus
CCATGTTTGTTCTGTAGTAATGAAACTAAATCTGGTTTCATGTTGCTTGTGCTGCATTTACTGCATGACTCTTAATTCTGCAGACACTTTGTATTTGCATTGTGACTATACTACATTAAAATTTATGTCAACACAAAGTTTCTAAAAAACCTCTCTCTTTAAAAACTACGCTGTGAGATGTTTGCAACTCAGCATGGATATTGATTGGAAACTAAGGCACAACTACGATAAGGGTATTACTACATGGTAATACTATGGATTGCATGAATCAATTTTTCAAGGTCTTTAGCCTCTTTTTCTTTTTCCAAGTGACGGTATGTATTTGCCAGATTACCCATGGCAACCAGGGTGTCTGTATGATTTTCATCCAAAATCTGTTTCCGTTTTTCCAGAACAACCATCTCAAGTTCTTCTGCCTTCCTGGCCTTTCCCAGGTTGTGGTATGTAGATCCCAGATTACTCATAGTAGTTAGGGTGTCTGGATGATTTTCACCCAGAATCAGTTTCCGCTTTTTCAGAACCACCATCTCAAGTTCTTTTGCCTTCCTGAACTCTCCTAGGTTGCAGTATGTGGATCCCAGATTACTCATAGCAGTTAGGGTGTCTGGATGATTTTCACCCAGAATCTGTTTCTGCTTTTCCAGAACAACCATCTCAAGTTCTTCTGCCTTCCTGGCCTTTCCCAGGTTGTGGTATGTAGATCCCAGATTACTCATAGCAGTTAGGGTGTCTGGATGATTTTCACCCAGAATCTGTTTCCGCTTTTCCAGAACAACCATCTCAAGTTCTTCTGCCTTCCCAAACTCTCCTAGCTTCCAGTATGTGCATGCCAGATGAATCATAGCAGTTAGGGTGTCTGGATGATTTTCACCCAGAATCAGTTTCCGCTTTTCCAGAACAACCATCTGAAGTTCTTCTGCCTTCCTCAACTCTCCTAGGTTCAAAAAACGTGTAACCCAGATCATTCATGGCAAGCAGGGTGTCTGGATGATTTTCACCCAGAATCTGTTTCCGCTTTTCTAGAACAACCATCTGAAGTTCTTCTGCTTTCCTCAACTCTCCGAGATTGTGGAATGTGAATGCCAGATTACCCATGGCAACCAGGGTGTCTGGATGATTTTCACCCAGAATCTGTTTCCACTTTTCCAGAACAACCATCTCAAGTTCTTCTGCCTTCCTGAACTCTCCTAGGTTGCAGTATGAGCATGCCAGATTAATCATAGCAGTTAGGGTGTCTGGATGATTCTCACCCAGAATCTGTTTATGCTCCTCAAGAACATCAACCGCAAGTACCCTTGCTTGGTCTGGATTTCCAGATTCATTGTATACTCTCCAGTACCTTGCTCCAAACATTGTAACCACACATTTCTCAAAGGGCTTGAATGCTTCCAGGTGGGAGACTAATTTCAGACTGGACAGCTGAATATCCTGTGCTGAAATATTTGTAATTGACATTCCTAGTAGGCACCCAACAATAAATTTATATGCCTTTTGGTCCACAAGTATGATGCGACTCCAGGCATGCACTAATGGATGAACTGAGAACACCTTTTTTCTCTGAATCAAAGCTAATCAAGGAATATGCTTTGATTTGGTTGGTTACATCCAGAAAACGTAAAGAGTTCCATTCTCCAGTGGGCCCTAAAAAATGTGAGAGGAATTCCAAAGGCTTCTGTAGTTCTGCTTCCGATGGACCAGATGATGCAAAGTCATGCATTGATGCATTGTGGAAGATATCCTCTGAGATCCCTTCATGGTGAAAGAAGGAGCAAAGCTGCAAGAACATAGCAGCTAGTGGTTTGAGTTGGTTGAAGCTCATTTGCCACGTTGTGTACACTGTGTAAGCATACTGATCATGAGATTGAAGAGGCTTTTTAGCAAGTAACTCTGCTTGGTTTTGGGTGTATTGGTCCAAATAACCACTCAGATCCTCAGACTGGGATATAAACGCACCAGCTTGTACTATTGCAAGTGCAAGATAACCAAGTTCCTTTGCAAACTTCTTAGAATCAACCAGGATTATAAACAAAGAACGATGCACCTTCACAATCTCAGCGGCAAATTTGCGATTGCTTGCAGAGGGTTCTTGTCTAGCAGTTTTGAGTAATAAATCCACTGCATCCTCTTTTTCCAGATCTGAAACTATAGAATCCTTTCCATAAACTCGGAGTCCAGGATTCCTAGAAGTGATGATAATGTTTCCATGTTCGCACTGAGGTAGAAAATTATTGAGGTTCATCTTTGAGTCATCTGCATTATCAAATAACAGAAGCCATTCTTCAACCTTGGTAGTAAGCCAGAGTAGGCCATCCTCTGAGGAATCACCAATATGTTTTGCCACAGCTATGTTCTTGAGGCCTATACTGATGGTCTCATTGCTGCTAGAGTCAAAAAGAAAAACATCGGAAAAACTGTTTTGGTAACAGTCAACAAACTGAATCTTTAGTTTGATCAGATAGATTCACCGCAATGGGCTGTTCTTTATGAATTTCAAAGCAATCTGTGTCTTCCCTGCACCCCCAAGTCCATGGAGCACATAAATATTTTGCTGTTTCCCCTTATTGACCGCAAAAAATTCATCCATTTTGGCCAAGATGACCTTCCTGCCATGAAACATTCTTGATGGAGGAGGGAAACGGGTTGCAATTCGTGCTGCCTTCACTGTCTCTGAATTGTAAGTTGCATTATTGATGGTGAGCTGTGCTGCCGTGAAATTATTCTGGATGATAGGTCCTATTCCAAGGCCTCCAGAACCCCCATATTCACCTCCTTGTCCACCAACACCTCCTGTACCACCTGTGAACTGTGAAAAGACTTTTAAAATCCCAATGAATCTCCCTCGCACCAGTGATGGAATAATTGATTATTTGGGTATCACCACGCAGGTCCATGGATATCAAGATGGAATGTTTTTGACAGACTATGTCAGTCAGTGAATAACCATGTTTCTACACAAGCCAATACTAACCTCAGATATGATGAAGACTCTGGATTGCTGCTGCACGGAAGAGGGTGGAAGGGCAAGGTCGTAGACACAGCCTCTAGAAGGTTAGAAGTAGGGCTGTGACCCGTTCCCGTAAGCGACGGGTCCACGGGCCGTCATACGGGTACGGGACCCGGCCGTAGAGGTTCGGAACCTACAATTCTACGGGTCGGGTACGGTACGGGAACACCCGTCTACGGGTGTTCCCGTACCCGGCCGTATACGGGTCTCACGGATTGATGAAAATACTTCTGGGGATGCGACTAAGTAAACCGCATGAGTTGTGGGAACGTTTGAGCCGAGTTGCGGGAACTTTTGGGCCAACTCGGTACAGCCAGAATTCTGCTTAAGACCCATTTCACACGTCGCCTGCCCTCCAAAAGCCCTGTGCCGCTTTTAATATCCGCTCTCCCTGATTGTTTTACCACCAAGCCGACGCAATCATGCACTTTCTTGGACTTTTCCAAAAATTACACGACTCGCTCGAGGTGCTAGAGGCGGCCAGAGGAGCTTGGAGTTCGAGTACGACTTGAAATATGCACCGGATGACTTACCTCTACCATCTTCCTCCACTGCAACTTGACCAGGTAGGTCACCCGAGAAAGCTGGATTTTTTGAAGAGATATAAACGCACGAAGGCGTCCGGGCCACTCCAGAACGAGCTCGCCGAGTATTTTCAGATAACTGGGGTCGCTTACCCATACGAGGTGAACACTGACCCAGTGCAGTGATGGTATGCATGTCGCAAATGATTCCCCAACCTGTGGTGAATGTTCTCTGCATCCCAGGTACATCTTGTTCGAATTTGGTGTGAACAAACAAATGAATAAATAAATGGCTGAAACACCCGTAGCCTACGGCCGTAACCCGTGTACGGACGGGACCCGGCCATATGTTCTTCGAGGAGACCACTGTACGGGACGGATACGGTACGGGTGCACCCGTAGGTACCGGTAAGTATCCGTTCCGTGGCACGTGTCCTACGGGTAGCCGTAGTTAGAAGGTCAGAACACAGCCTCGAGGCGAACAGCATGCATAGACACACCGAGATTAGCAAAATTCCGGGGCAACTCGAAGTTAGTTACGGAACGCTGAGTTTCGGGTTACAGTGAAATGTGAGCCGAAATTCCACATATCGGCGCATCGATATACCATATCGGGTAAATCAGTGCGTTTCGGGGAAGCTGATATGGTAAGTTTCGGCTCACATTTCAGCTTAGCCCGGAACTTAGCATTCCGGAACTAATTTCGAGTCACCCGAAATTTTGCTAATCTCGGTGTGAGATCGACAGATTGATTGAAGATTTGATCAAAAGTATCTCTCTCTTTATAAGATTACGATTCTCCGTCTGTCCGAAGCTTTTTTAAGCTCCGCCCCAATTTCCGCACTCCGCACTTTCGCCCTAGTGCCGGGACGATCAGCTGAGCCGGTTCCGGACGCGCCGACGGCTTCGGGTCTGATCTTTGTCCTTCTTGCATGCATGCCGCCTTTCCCCACAATCGCCGCCATCACTTCTGCTTCAGATATACTCGCAAATCTCCGCAGATTCCCGATAAATACCCAGGGCATGCCTTACCTCTTTCGTCCATCTGTCTTCTCAAGCCTCCTAGCACGCTAACGGCTTGGGGTCTGATTCGTGATCAATTAGCCCAAGTTTGAGTTCACAATTGCTTTTTGAAAATGGGGTGCCTTCTACTCTGCAGTCCGACTTATATGAATACCCTGTTGTCCCAGCATGGTACTAGCTCTTTATCTCCTTTCCCACCGACTCCTTTGTCCTGTCAGCACTTCAGAATCTCTTCCTGCTCACTCAGTTCTTGCAATCTGCCAACAAAATGAACAACACGGTGACACTACCTTGGAATATTCCAATGAAGAAACCAAGCGCAGTGAGAACGGCGTGCCAATCTTGACACCTCTGAATGTGAGTTCTCCTTACTTAACTCGAGGGGCGGCATCTGTTGACGCTGAAAGTGTAGGCAGGAATAATGCACTGAGTGACCAACGCACGCACCTCTTCATCGTTCTTGTCATCAGCTTGGATCATTTCAACCGAGACGTCGAAGTGGACCTCAGGAATCTGGAAATTGACCCGGTGAATATATGGAATCGCGTCAAGTCCAGAGTGGAAGAGAGTAAAAAAGAAATTAGTAACTCACCGGACCGCGGTGATGCTTATCGCTGCCAGCGAAAGCGATCGCTTGGGGAAGTGCTCGTGGTGTGGTAGGGTCAGAGGGCCCACATGTGGAAATAGGTTTTTATTTAGATTTTATTCGCATTCTTACTTTACCCCTATCGTATGTTACAGCATCTGTTTGTAACGTAAACAGGGATCCTCGTGCAATCTTACCGTTACACCACCACCACCGCGACCAGTGCAGGGCTCTCGCCCAGAGGTACCACCGAGGGACCTCGCCCCCCTACTTCCGTATCGTCGCCAGTGGGCTGTTTAGCCACCAACACCCCGAATTCGCACTCCACGACACTCATACTCTTCTCACGCCACTTTCGTCACTTTCGTACTCTATTTTTCACTCATTTTTGCACTCTACGGCTCGGGGCCGTATTCTACATTCATTCCCTATCTTTCGTTCGACCTCTACCCGGATCACCGACCCGTTCCAAGAGCCTACGTCCCGGGACTTTGACCCTACCACAGTGGTCGACTGCGCGCTTTTGGCCCTTGGGGAGGGTGTTTATCCCAGCGTGATTGGCGGTGGCTGGGGCCGTGGAAATAGGGGGTTCTAAACAGGGCAAGGAGGTGAGGAAAGACCGAGAACATGCGATGGTTGTGGGGTAAAGAGTCATCAGCTAACATACAGAATCCAAAGAGCAGGCTGATTTGAATCGGATGGTTGTTCCTTGGGGTGGATATCGGTGGTTAAGGAAGGGACGAGCGAAATCGATGCTCTTGTATAGACCGTCGGGCGCTTAAAGTTGAGATAATGCTGACGAACCAATGAACCGTCCAAGCACGGAGGCAAGGAGGATCAAAGGAATATAAATGTGCGAGGTGGCCAGCTCCTGCCAGGAACTCGGCTGCAGAGGAATGGTGTGGAAATAAGGGATATGGGGGATCAAAGTGTTTGTGAGCGAGACGGTGGGGGTGGCAAGGGACATGAGGACGACGAGGGACAAGATCAAGAAGGTGATCATAATGACAACGAGGGACTAACGGAGCGGCGGCATACGAGATCTGGGCAAAAGCGGTAGAATAATGTGCTAAAGGAATACAGGAATGTGAAGCATATATAGTAGAAATAAGATAAATAAAGGGGTAAGGACCAGGGCAGGACCTGAAGGCTGTACGTGCTATGACTCCAGACTTCAAGACAATAATGCCGTGTAAATGAAGGCAACAACAGAACTTGTGTCAGGAACAATGCTAGATGTCGGAGATACGGGGATGTAAGGAAACTGAAGTAATTCCGGGCTCAGCGAGGAGCAGTGCTCATCATCTCCTCCCAACTGAAAATGTGACCGTCCTCGGTCACTGGTGACGACGGCGACAATGTGAACACGGATCTGACAGTAAGAACAAACTCGAAGGCGAGGGGAAGCGCAGGCGAGGGCGGATGGAATGGAAGAAGTGAAAGTGGGAAGGGAAAATCCAGGTGCGTCACAGTCGGGGTCCTCCCAACTGAAATATTGACTCGTGTGCATGGCGCCGCAAACGCAGATGGGGAAGGCGTCGAAACAAATGGAGAATGTCGATAAAAATCAAGGGGAAATGGTGAAAGAAAAGGTGAGGCGCACAGCGGGAATGATCCGAATACACGGCCGTAAAATTGAGCGCAAAAATCATAACGCAAATGTAGAAGCTTCGCGGATGTTACCAGTTCGACTGGGTCGACGAAAGGCCTCGAAAGTGGTGCTCAAATTTCTGGAACGACTGCAGAAACGCACGGAGATTCGGGGGACACTGCAAGATCTTGGCAGCTGAATTGCGTGCGATTGGAGACTCCATTGTGGGACTGGGGCGATGGGAAACATGTGGGATGCTGCTCGGGGTCGAAGGGGTGCTGGTAGAAGTGTGCGGCTCGGGAACTCGGCTCGGACACGGAATGGGACTGCACGACAGTACTCTGTGATATTGCGCGATATGCGGACAGTGTGGGCGATGTTCTGGGCTCGGGATGCAACATGTGCGGCGTCTCTAGGTCGTGGACGAAAGACAGACTCGATTTCAAGGTATGCGGGACTGCGGGTGCCTTGGCAGATGGCGTGGGCTCGGAATCGCGGCGGTACGGGTGGTACGGCGGCACAGGAGCGATGCGATCGACATACGGCACGTGGGGCTTGAGCAACGACGTAGGCGACGACTCTGGGGCCAAAGTACGATGCGGAGACTGTGGAATCGCGTGGGGAACGGCTGAGTGTGCAAAAACTCGAATGGGCGCCATGGTATCTCGTGGAGCGCAAGCTACAGGGGTGCGTGGGTCGCATGCAGGAGATCGAAGTGATGCTAATTGTGCTTCAAGGGCAGCGATGCGGTTCTGCGCAGCGATTGTGGACGCAGGGGCTTGGCGAGTTGTGGTGGAGATGCGCGGGGAAAGGGACTTGGCAGCGAAATGGGGAGAGTGTGATGCGAACGGTGGCGTGGGCAATGATCGCGGGGGTGTGGCGAGGTCGCAGGACTGCGAAACAGGTGCAGAAGAGGCTGAATTCGCCTTATGCCAAGAACTAAAGCGTGCGCAAAGGTCAGGACCTGCAAAACTATGCGGAACGTACATGCCGGAAGGGAGTACAACCTTCCCTTCTGCATTACGTCTGCAAATACCGGCACGGATGTCTGCGGTGACGATTGGACAGCGTGCGATGAAGTGCGCGGGATCAGAGCAATACGAGCAACATGCGGGGCGCGGCGATGAAGGCGGCTGCGAGTCGAGACGCAAAGAGGCAGGGGATGGCAGCTGTTGCGACGATGAAACGAGCTCAATGAGCTGATTTGTAGCTTCAACGAGCGCGGCAATGGATGGATCGGCGATCAATGGCGTGGAATCAGGAGCGGCAGATAAATGCGGCTCGGGAAAGGGCGAAGGTATGGTAGCCATATCGACAAGAACAAAGTCGATCGCAGCACGCAGGTCGTCGAGAGCATAGGGATCGTGCGGATGTACGCCGGGACATACAATTCGCAGGCGCAGCTGAACGGCAGGGGAAATGGCCAAAGGAACTGCCTGAAAGAGTAAACGGGACTGTTCGCCGACGGAAAGACGATCTCTGGAGCAGAGATATGATGAAATCGTGAAGAAGCGACGATAAAAATCGAGGAAAACAGCGCGCGATGGTGAAGAAGTATTGGAAAACCTTTTAACTAGTGATTCGAGGTCTCCGAGGGAATGACGGCGCTCGGGATCGGCGTCAGGATAGAGGCGAAATATGGCGGCGCGGAACTGCATGAAGGGAATGGCTAAGTCGGAGAACTCAGGGACACACTCCCAGAGTTCCTGGTCGTCCTGCGAAAGGTAACGGGTAGCGAAAAACTTCTGCTCGGCGTGGACGGTGATGCGCGAGCGGGAAAATAGGAACGCTAAGTCGGAGAAATAACGGGCAAGTGTCTGCGCTGCTGTGAATCGAAGGCGGGAGTGGAAGGGTCATTGCGTGCGGGCATCTCGGGTGGCGGCGGCGGCGGCGGCGGCGGAACAGGTACGACAGGAGGTGATGTTGGATCAGGGGTTGGCGGTGACGTCTGCACGGATGCAGAGCAATGCGAAAGGGTCGGGGGGCGAGGATGGCGGTGAATGCGAGGGTGAGGGTGTAGAGGAATCAAGGTCTGGAAATGAGGCCTGCACGGATGTAGTGCATAGTGACGGGATAGACGGCGAAGTCGGCAGCGAGTGTGAGGACGAGTTGTCTACTGGAGTAGGTGGTGTTTTGGTGAGTCGTGAAGGCAGCGAACAGAACGAGCCATGGACAACAGAGCTTGAGACCCCTCGCGGTGGGCTCCAAAATGACGAACCAATGAGCCGTCCAAGCACGGAGGCAAGGAGGATCAAAGGAATATAAATGTGCGAGGTGGCCAGCTCCTGCCAGGAACTCGGCTGCAGAGGAATGGTGTGGAAATAAGGGATACGGGGGATCAAAGTGTTTGGGAGCGAGACGGTGGGGGTGGCAAGGGACATGAGGACGACGAGGGACAAGATCAAGAAGGTGATCATAATGACAACGAGGGACTAACGGAGCGGCGGCATACGAGATCTGGGCAAAAGCGGTAGAATAATGTGCTAAAGGAATACAGGAATGTGAAGCATATATAATAGAAATAAGATAAATAAAGGGGTAAGGACCAGGGCAGGACCTGAAGGCTGTACGTGCTATGACTCCAGACTTCAAGACAATAATGCCGTGTAAATGAAGGCAACAACAGAACTTGTGTCAGGAACAATGCTAGATGTCGGAGATACGGGGATGTAAGGAAACTGAAGTAATTCCGGGCTCAGCGAGGAGCAGTGCTCATCAATGCCCTGTGAAAAGAAGAACACGAGCCGCAAACAGAGAATGAAAATATTTGTTCAGGGAAAGCAGGAATTGGGTTATAACTTCTTCCACCACCGAACAATATTGTTCCCGGGACCGCCGCACGGGAGAGGCTTAGCTGACCCGTAGAATTTGCTTGTTCAATAAATTGAAAGAGAAGCAAGCAATGCCATGGAATGGGAGCATCGCAGAGATGGGTCGAGCGGGCGGTTGAAAAGAACCAAGCCATCCAGCGGCAACAGAGTAACCAGTAGGATTGAAGTGGTGATAAATTCATCTTGATCCAACATTCTTGAAGAGGAATTTTCGCTTTGACGCCGGGGGGAAAAAAAGGGAGGGAGAAGCTGGGGAGGAAGAGCTACTAACGGTGCGTGCTTTATACCAGAAAGTGATGCCGAAGGGGTACGTGGCCGCAATGCGAAGGATGTGCCAAATATGGATGCGTTCACAGCAGTTGAGTCCCGTGTTACCGTTGCTCTGCACGATCAGCCCAATTCAGACTAATTCCGCAGCTCGCAGTTCGACCCAAAAACCACGGCACGAATTCGTCCCCTCGGCCGAAGGCTTTCGCATCTGAAATGGAAGCACGGATGAGAATTTGATGGAAAAGAGAACAGTAAAAGGCTGGAGAGATCAAGCCGGAGAGCAGAAGCGAAGAAATGGATGTAGCAAAAGGGGATATGACCAAACAGCCCCCAACGAATAGAGCACATAATCTTAATAGAAGGGTTAATGTTCATTCATTCCCCCTGCCATCCTAAGCAATATCTTGAGTTCTGCATGTCACCCCAATCAATTAGACGGATAATTCTAATGGGAAACCCGGTTTCCGGCATCCTTATTCGGAAACCCGGTTTCTCAGAACCCCTTCAGGTGGGCGGGTGATTGCCGAGTGGGTGGCGTATACTAACTCGAAGGGCCTTTGCACTTGTTTTCTGTAACGCATTTTAGCCTTGATTTGACTTGGAAATAAATCAAGGCATGTCATTTAATTGAGGTAACCTGGATTTCACTGTAATCACGGCCATTTCCCGTCATTATTACATTCCTTGTCTAGCAATCATTCCCATTACCTGCCGAGAGGGGAAAGAATATTGGCAATTCTCTATTTCTCCCCAAATATTTAATCTTTGAACTTCAAAGACTTGATTCTTGAAGTCCTACATTCATTTACGTTACATTTTGCACCCACCTCACCTATATCACAGAAGGCATCACTTATTGTCGGTATGCCGAAGTTTCCATAGACCACAGCTGCAAGGCTCGGAACGGCTAGTGGTGGAGACGCCAGAGAAAAAACGGGGCGTTGCATGTTCCGTGTCTTCTGATTGAATTGTACCACAGGTTGAACACGGCGCATTCACGAGTAAGTCGGAACTCGGTTGATGTGTTGATTGCCGTGAGTAGGTTTCTCGTTAGACTTTTCCAAGGGTTTCTGAAAAATTTCCTAATATGGGAGGGTTTCACGAGAAACCGTGTTTCTCATTAGAATAATCCCAATTAGACATACGGCGGTTCAGTTCCGCCGATATCGCGATGTAACCTACAACTGCGGGAGGGTAGCTATAAGTAAGTCGCTTTCAACTGATTCCCATCCTCTGGCCTTCATCTTTGTCTCTTCCCAATGGAAACAGTATACTGTTCGTCCCGTTCCGGTTATCTGCCTCAATTCCCTCTCATGATATCCAATTTCTACAGTGTACTATCACTTATATACACCCCACTCTACGGTGTCTGAGTACCAAATCAAGGCCACGAAGGGAAAGAACGCACCGGGAACAGCCAGGTCGGTTTTCACAGATTTAAATTCATCAAAAAGCAAAATTTCGTGCCACCAGAATGGCGGGCTAGGTCCGCCGGTGTTGCAGGACTCAACGGTTCGTGCCCCTTCTAGATGACTGGAAGCAACGAGGACAACATCTGGCTTCCGGGACGCATGAGAGCCCGAGATATATCGTGGGTCGTTCCGACAGAAGCGGAGCGAGCGGCACCCGAGGGCGTCGAGGATGGCGTTCCCCAGCGCGATGAACGTCGGATAACGCCCAGTCTCATGATTGACTTTCGCGCGGAAGGCGCCGAGCTTCTGTTGCACGGGGGGCAGGCCGGCCACAGTGCGCCACGTTTCTCATCGTCGACTTGCCCAGTCTTGATCACAATTACAGATGTCCCGCAGGAACTGGTCCAGGTTGATCAGGTGGGCGTGGCTAACGTCATGCTCCAGATACGGAGCGTACTGTACTATTTCATTCAGTTCGTCCATAACACGTAACGCTGGCCATTTCGTCCGAATATTTTCAGACATGTAACGCATAACGGTTGGGTTCGACGAATTTTCTAAAACGTAACGCTAAATTGCTTGAAATTGGCTGAAATGGCCTAAATTTAATTTTTTCGTTCCCCTAACACTTTTTTTTTTCTTTTTGGATTTGGTAGCTTCTGAGCAGCCTTTGTTCCCTTCTGCACTGACCAACCAAGCTTGTGACGTAAGAACGCTCGGCCAAATGGTTCCGAGACTTGAAATGTTGACCCATCTTTGAATTTCTGCTTGAATATTTCTGGTTTTCTGTCCTGAATTATCACAATTATGATGCTGTGTGCCAAAGCTACAGAAAGACAATCCGAGGCTTTTAAGGGGTCGTCTGCGCCAAAGACGAATTTTTTTGGCGTAACGCATACCACCCCCTGTTGAATTGAATGAAATAGTACAGTAGTCACTCTGGTGGTGCTCGCTATCGTACGACGTATGACTACCACTTCCACGACTGAGCGGGGTAGAATGCACTTGCGCAGCTGTGGACTGCGGTGGCGGCGTTAATGGTGGTTTTGCTGAAGCCATGCGCCATCACTCCCTGCCGAGCACCGCCACTCAGGACACCGCCACTGCTGCCCTGACCTGCCCTCTTCTCCAAGCTCTTCTACGGCCCGGGAGGACGACTTCGAGTCCACACTGAAACGATGAGCGTAAAGGCCACACCGTCTGCGTCTCCGCCGCTGTCACACGAAATTCCCGCCCTAGGCCTTTAGCGCTCGAGTGAGTATCGTGTCTACAATCACTGCGTTTTCTCTAAACTAGGTTGTGGGTCAGACAGGTGAGATAGGTCACCTATCATTATCTAGAACCAAACCTATCCTATCTATCTCAGCTATTGCATGGGGGATAGCCTCGGACTGATTCAACTATCTCGTATTGCAGATACTTAACATATCTGATCGCTATCCCGCATCATATAGCTGGCCTATCTCATCTATCTCGAATTTTTATCCCGCTTTTCTATCCAAACTAGTTCAATGCTGCTGCCTCAGCTATCCCAAATGTACATAGGTGAGAAAGGTGAGCTATCTTGTTCAGAAAGCTAAGCTATCTTGCGTCTATCGGGGCATTGAAAAGCGGCCTTCAAATGGGTAAGTCTCGCAAATTTTTTCAAAGTCCATTGTCTCTCTATGCCCGCTACATACACCAAGAAATCCCGAACTTTCGTCCGCTCACCCCTGCGATTGGCCCCTCGTCCGACTGCCTTAATGGTGCGCACTCAAGAGCTGCGTCGTGCGGAACGCCGTGCCACTTTCAAGCCTCTCGATTCTTGGGTCATGTACCATACCGATGCTGCTGGTTGGGTCAGCACGTACCTGGACAGCCCCGTTGCTGCGTCGGAAGTAGCTTGCTACATTTGGGTTACTCATAAAATAGTTTGTAGTCTTTCTCATTGTCTCATTCAATTTTAAACCCTCTGAAGGCACCGGAACATCCGTACTTTCGTGACCCAGACACCTACAGGCTTTGGATGCATGTTAAAATTCCTGCCGAAGCCGGAGTCTCTACCGCCAATCGCAACAGCCCAGTTGTGCTTCTCGACACGTTCATAGGTTTTAAAGACGAAGACGTCGTTCCACGTTGGATCAGCTACTATAACCCCGGAGAGAAGTACCGCTTTGAGCACGATCGCGGCATCACCAAATCCGTGATTTTCTGGTATGCCCAGATTTGGAGCATCGGGCCGGGTTCCGTTGCCATGGCCATGGATGCGCGTACCCGGCCTGCTGTTCGCTTGGATGGTACATACCTCGCCAAGTATGCTCTTCCAAGAGAACTCGAGGCTTGTGCAAGTACACAATGCGTATTTTTTCCATGTAACACCTTGCATAGCGGCTCCCCGGCTGGCCATCCACATCGTTCTTGAGCATTAATAGAGGTGGTCAAAGTCCAGACGTTGGATAAAATAGGTAACAGGGTATATTTCCACTCTTCTGTCCACTAAAACTCTCGCCAGCATGAACATTGCCATATAACTTTTGTCCCTAGATAATTCCGAAGTCAAGAATACTTACAGCCGTAAAGCTCGCAACATAGACATGGTCTGGAAAATCAGTCATGCGGAGGGATATTCCGGATGGGCAACAAGGCACCGGCCTGCACTAGCGCGATCTCAAATATGCACAGGGCGTTATGTTGTTGATGGTCCGTGCGTTGTTGATCGCGCGCGTGATCGTTGGTTGATGATTGATGGGGCGTTCCTAACGCTTTGCTCTTTCCCCCCATGTCGCTCCGCTTCCCCCACCATTCAGAACAGGTCGCCCCCCCTCCTGTCGCTATCCTGAGGCCGCCCGCTGCTTCTTGATGTAAGGTTCCGTCTCAAGACCTGGTGTCCGGCGCCGCTATGCCCAAAATCAATATCTCTCGTGTCGCTCGTGCATTATTCACTACAAGCACTTGTATAGTAGCCCATTCTGTCCTCTACCGTCCTCAATACTCTTTGCAAGACCTATTGTAGAGACCTGGGAGCTCAATTCACCCCGCTGCCGGCCTAAAGCTCGTACTCAAGCACAGGCGCCTTCCGGCCTGACCCCTACGCAAGTCAGTCAAGATTTTGCTCATATCTAGCTGGACTCCTCGGGTATCTTTCGAAGAAGTCTTTCGTATATCGGGGGCTCGGCACGGTCAAGACTAGAGCAAGGTCAAGCGGAGCTTATTAAGTCACATCAAACCTTACGACGTCCCCTTCAAGCCACGTTAGAGCCCTCAAGCAAAATTTGGACGCGGACATTAATCTCAACACCTTCGCGCCCGAGCGCCGCCCCCTCGCGCTGTCCGGTTCTTGGTTCCAATCCCTCGGGCCCATCTGTAGGTCCTCCAAGTGCTCAAGCGCCGAAAACTACTTCGCCATGTGGTTTGAAACCCTATCTCCTGTCGCGTTTGGAGCCTGGACATGCAAATCTAACCACATACGCTATTTACGATGAATATTACTGTTTTTCTCTACTTTCTTACGTGAATGAAGTGGATTCGGGATAATTAAAGGTATCTCAGCAGCCTGGGCAGCGCTGACATAGGCTATATAATGCCATGGAAGGTCCCAAAGGTCACGAAGTCACCTGGCCAGGTGAGGCTTCCATGACAATAGGGCTCTCATCTATGGCTAGGTGACGCCTTCCAGCCCTTCTGGCCCTGCCATGCCATATATGGCCAGGTATGGCCTTGTATAGATTTTCCGATTTTGGTGATGGGATTCTTGGCTGAAGTGATCTGCGGACGCACTCCCATGTTGCCCGAAAATGCGGTGAGTACTGGTGCATAATCACTCGATCCCAATGATATACTTATTCTTTCTGCAACAGGAAAACATCTCTAGCAGGATGCTCACATGGGCCTGTGCCGCCGCGGTATTTATTGTACATGATATGTTTATTTCTTTGAGTCTTATTGTTTTCAGGTTGGAACCCCGGTCGAACACATTGTGCAGTTGCACTGTCGGAACATACGCGCCGCGCGTCGGGTACCTCGTCATGTCACAGGTCAGATAGATATGACGCGCTGGGTCCGAGGTGAAAGTCTGCGCTCCAGGGCTTAGCTGCGCCGTGATAAATTGGCCATGTTTCTTGCCCAGCAAATATAATCCTTAAATATGATTCTGTGGTTAGAATTGAATGGAATTTAAACCAGACTTTTGTTCCCATTGGTCTAAATGTGTGTTTTTTTGAACGCGCGCAAGATTGTCACAGTCATGTGCCCCGTGACTTGACGCGGTCCAAAACACGTCAAGTTGGTGGATTTTGCAAGGGGGGTTGAACATTTGAAAAACGGATATAGGGTCGAAAAGTTTTTTTCGACCCTCAGTGGACCCCCCCTCCCCCCCTCTCCTTCTATATTGGGAAGGAGTTTCTCACCCCTGATGCCGGGCCGTGTCTCCGTACACTCCTGACTTTCCGCCTCAAACGTAAGCACCCAATCCGGTAATTATTTTCGGCAGCACGGCATCATTCAAAACTGCACACATGTCAAACAATGCACAGCTTGCGTCAGCCACATCCCATTCTTTCCTTCCCCCACCATGCTCGTCGTTCCTCGCCCCCGTCGCACGTCGCTCTCCGCCCGAATTCCCCTCCACGCCACTCCTCGGATCAAGCATTTCGTTCGCGATGCCTGCGCCCCGCTACCGAGGGAGTTAGGGCAAGCGCAGCGCGCCCTAACTCCTGGGTATCCGCCGTGTCGTCCCGCTGTGCTGGTTAGGGTTAGGGATAGGTTAGGGTGGCTGGGGGCTGGGAGGGGGAGGGATAGAGGGAAAAGCGTGAACGAGGCTTTAGCGTGCCGACCTGAGAGGCCCGGCTCGGGGGACCCCCCGAGCGCAGCGAGGGAGGGGAGGGCCTCGAATGGTCGGTCCTCTTCGCGCACACGAAGACAGGAGGGTGTAAATATTCTGTATTAATAATTTCTTGAATTGTACCGTCTCTTACTACTTATCGCGCCTTGGGGAGTCGACTGACTTGTGCGATTTCTGCTTTTTTGCCATGGTCGGCAGCTTCGGCACATCAACACCGCCTCCATCAAATTTCCCGATTCGGTGCTTACGTTTGAGGCGGAAAGTACGCAAGTGTCTCCGTATGATCACGGGATGTCCAAATGCGGCAGAACGGCACATTCTCGGAAAATCCCGAGACTGTCAATACGCAGATGTCAAGTAGATATCTACTGCATTCAATTAATTTGTTATCTTGACCAACTATTATTATTTGTGGACTTTTCCAAGCACATTGAGAAGATACCATATGAAATTACAAAGGCATAAACTTAGAAGAGATGAGATGATTGGTATTCTGCAGTGATAGTCTGTCAATGAGACCTGTAGACAGGTTGTACTTGACATCTCTGGGCTGAATAATTTCAGTTGATTAGCACCATAAGCAATCAATGCATGTGACTCACCCATTCTTTCCACTTTTTGCCATTGCTAGCAAGAGAAGTGCAATACTGAGGAGAACCTTTGGGGGGTTATAGCCTTATGTGAGTCTGATGTGCCCCAAATCAGTAGCAGATTCTTTAAAAACCCAGTTTGATCGATTTGACACCAATAAAACACAGTTTCAAAGGTTCCTGAAGCTGCTTTATAAGTTGCACTAAAAGGTTTTTTTCAGCCCTCCCCCCCCATCCTGCAGTACAAAATTTTAATGTTCAACCCCCCTTGGGATTTTGGGAATTTTCATTTCGGCACATTTTAACTTCGAAGGATCAACAGAATCGAAGACCGAGTTGATGCATCACCAGGTCGTAGGGACCTCTCCGAGTTCACAGTGGTATTCGATGGTCAAGTCATCGCGCCGTCCGACACTGTCAAGTGGGTCGGCATAGTCATTGACGCGAAGCTCACGGGGAACTCGCACATTCGCTACCGGGCGGCCTCTGCGGCACGCGCGCTCAATTCATCACTGGCTCTTACGCATGCTATGTGGGGACTCAATCCATTGATGGTACGCGACCTTGTTCGAGCCACTGTGCTACCGCGTGCGGATTACGGCGTGTCATCTTTCTTTCCTCTCCCAGCTGCTGCGCTGAAACCTCTAAACCGGATTAATAAATCGGCGGCGCGATGCATTACAGGTGCCTACCGGACAGCCTCTTTAGCGGCACTGGAGAAGGAAGCCGCCATTCTGCCCGTGGGTCTAAGACTTGAACAAGATCTGCTCAACAGATTAGCTCGCTACCTGACGCTCCCGCCAACGCATGGACTCACCCCTCTGATCTGGGACGCCGCCACCTCCTCTCCGCGCAACCCGAAACTCGCCTCACCTCTCCATTTCCTCGAGCGTCTCCCGTGTGTTCGGTGGCCCAGCGATGTCCCGGCTCAAGGCCAGCGTGTACGCGATCGCAAGTTGCAGCACACATTACCCCCAGAGGTTACGGCGGTACCGCGCGCAGACCAGACTGGCAGCGGCACCCGCAAGAAGCGAGGGGGGACAGTCATCGAGCCTTATTCTCGTTGTCTGTCTCCGCCTTGCGGAGATAGGCAAGTGCTTTTGACTGCTCCCCCTGTAGCCTCTGCTGCCCTGAACCCCCAGGTCTACCCTCTGCCGCTGGCGACAACTGCTTACTCCCTGGGAATGGAGCAGATACTCCCTGTCTACGCACCTCCGTGGGCCGAGCCCCTTCCGGTTACCACTGTCATCCTATCAAAGGAGAAAGCCGTAGCGGTTCTGCAGGCGATGCTCGCAGACAAGGGATGGCGAACCTCGACTTGGTTCACTGACGGCTCGCTTCTAGATGGTCGTGCGGGAAGCGCTGCGATTCGGTTGGAGGATGGAGTTGAGCGGGAGCGGATCCTCATACCGCTGGGTGAGGGGCAGGTTGCGGAAGGGGAAGTAGAAGGACTGATCAATGGGACGGCCCGAGCGCTCCGCGCGCATTGCTACCGTGTGCTCATTGTCTTTGATTCCCAGGCTGGGCTTAAAGGCGTCCTTTCTACATCGCCGCGCTCTGGTCAGTTCCGGGCCGTTGCCTACGACTGCCTCATCCGTCGCGCCGTACTTGGAACCCCTCACCTCCAGATCACCAATCTGTGGACCCCCGCTCACATTGGCACAGTCGGCAACGAGATTGCGGATGCAGCAGCTAAGGCAGCGACCCTCCTTCCTGAGCCCTCTTTGGTCCCCATATCTCTCACGACCTGCAGGCGTCGGATCCACGAGGCTATCATTGCGCGCTGGGACACGCTCTGGAAACTTAGCTCAACGGGCTGCGGCTTACGTCAAGTCGACCGTACACCACCCTCGCTCACCCTCCGGCACCCCTTACACTGCCCCCATCCCGCGTGCTATGATCTCGACAATCTCGCGTCTCCGCACTGATTTTTCCGCCCTCAACGCAACGAGATACCGTCTTCACCAGACAGATTCCCCCAACTGTGATGCGTGTGGCGCGCCGGAGACACGAATTCACTTCCTTCTCCAATGTCCGGCATGGGAACACCTCCGTCCAGCATTGCAGCGTGCCTCATATGAGGCGGATTTACTCGGCGCAGTAGACATCCCCTCCCTCCTCTCGCACCCAAAGTTGCTCAAGGCACTCACGACCTTTATATCTGCCACGGGCCGCTTCTCCTAATTATTTCCGGCTTTCACTTCATCTCTCTCTGCTACTTTAGATACATCTAATGTCTCGCTCTCTCACTTTAACCCCCCGCACCCACGCACCAGCTCGGTCACCCCCTGCACCCATCTGCTGCGCCCCCCACCCAGATACTTGCCCTCTCGCAACTCCCAATTTTCCCGTAGTTAGGTACCTACTTTTATCTCTCTTCCCTGCACTAGAAAAGTTCCCTTACATACCCTTAGATTTAGTCACTTTACATCCACATATTACCTCGGTAGAGTACTGTCGCGTAGCCTATAGGGCCAGATATAACAACCGTAGAAATTCAATCAATCAATCAATCAAGCTGCCCTCTGCCGACGGTAGCCGCTTCTTTTTTCCTACCGAAGAGGAGGTCGCCACGGGAGAGTTGCGCATTGGAGTGACCATGGGTATGGATTGGTGAGGACTTCAATTCTTGAGCGAGCTGCATCTCTCTGATGTTTTCTCAGGTTCTCGTATCTACGCAGTCAAATATCTGCGTTCCATTCATCGTGTCCCATATCCTATAGCGTCATCAATCTTCTGGCTCATCACCGGTATGTATATCGTGTCTATCCTTCTGAACGAAATTCCGAATATCCTACAGGTATCGCACGGCACATTTCCTCCTGGCGGGAATCATGCCAGGGCCTAAGGAGGCAACTCCTGATCAGTGCCAACGGTTTCTTCGACCCATCATCAACGAGTTACTGCGACTTTGGAAGGAAGGAGTGGTGATTGTCACTCCGAAATATCCCAAGGGTCGCCTCATTCGCGTCGCCCTTGTGGCTGTTGTGTGCGATAAGCCGGCTGCCTACAAAATCGGCGGATTTGGTTCGCATTCCCACACTCACTTCTGCACACTGTGCTGGATCTGCCAGGACCTCAAGTCGACTCCTGAGGCCTTCAAGGAGAACGGTATGGTTATATCCGTGTTTTGTCGTTCAGACATCAATTGATTGATTCCGCAGGATTTCCGGAACGCACAAATAAACGACACCGCGAGCTACAAAAAGAATACCTGAAATGTACTACCAAGTCGGCAAGAGACGCATTCGTGAAACAGTACGCAACCCGCTGGTGCGAGCTTCACAGGTTGCCGTACTTTAATATTTGTGAGATGATCGTTATCGACCCCATGCATAACTTGTTCCTGGGTGCGTTTCTGTGTTTTCTGGAATCATCTTCAATGACGGCGCTCCAGGAGTCGTCAAAACGCACTTCTATCATATTTGGGTTCAATTAAACGTGCTTCGGAAGACCAAGGAATTACGCAGCCTTCATGCGATTCTTGCGAAGGTACGGTTAATCATCTGACCTGTCATGTAAGCCTAAATGGTCGCCAGCTTAAGCTTCCCGCCCACCTCGGGCGGCTACTGAGCTTGATTGGAGAGCCCGCAGGCGGTACCCCGAAACATTGTCGAAGGTCTAGGGCCATGGACAGTGAGTACAGCGCCACAGCAAAGAAGCGAAATGTTGACCATCTCGTCCATGCCATAGGACGTATTGAAAACATTCAGGTCTTGGCCGTTGGCAGGATAAACAGAAGCGAAGTCATTGTTTGAAGGGAAGAGGCCGATGCCGGTTTTTTCCATGGCGTATCTGACAGGGAATTTACAGTGAAGACGAATCTCTTCAAATACTTGTTTCTTCGGGTCTCGGACCGATGCAAACATGAGGATCGACAATGCACACTTTTTCATCAGGTCTGCACAAGGTTTGGTGATCGCCCTATCAACGAACTCAATTTTAGTTGACCACATTGACTTCCCTACAGGGCCGCCCCGCAATAACCAAGAACAAGGCCATGACGTGTAATTTGGGCTCATTCTCTTTATTTTAGGCAATATTGACGAAAAGCCCCAGGTCGTTCTCTTCAATTTGCGGTCGGCTCACTTGTCCCATTTCGCCTTTTGAAATTTGAGGATGGTGCTTTGATCCGCCTGAAACAGGGTTTGCACAAGGTCTGTCTGATATTCATGTTTCTTGGCTCGTCGCTAAATCCTTCCTTCATTTTTTGGGTCCCTGGGCCAATTCCTGGAATGATCGAGGGGTAGAACGATGGGCGGGGAGCGGTGGTGTGATCTGATTTATTCCTATCTAATCAGCTGTTATCTCATCTAACCGGACCATAATCTTATCTTTCTCTCTCATCACGTCGCTAAAATTATCTCCGAACGTCACCTAGCCCTTCTTTGAGATAGATGAGATATATTAATTATCCCCAAATGTTATCTATCCTTGGCAGAGATAGTTGAGATAGCCTATCTATCTCGAGTGAAGATAGACCGTCTAGATGATCTATCTCACCTCGGGATAGTTAGAGGGCAATTATCATTCTAAGCACTATCTCATTCAGATAGTCTATATATCTTAACGTTGAGATAGGCTAAGATATACAAGCTATCTCAGGGCTATCTAACGGTCAGATATCTAGCAGAAAATGCAGTGAATTTTTACCATTTTGCTCCAATTATTTCAGTGAACTTCCGTGCGCGATCCGTTTCAAAGGTTCCGCCGTCGCCGTAACCCTTCAGTTGTGTTTCAAAGGCTCCCCCTGGGCTCCCCTGTCGGTGTTACGTCGAACCCCACTGCCCCTGCGGCCCGACTCCTATCCATCGACATCGACCAACTTCCTCCCGTGCCACAACACCGCCGGTCTCGAGCCCCTAGCCGTCGCCACCCGTCCTCGCGTACCCCCACCCACGCGCCCGCTGTGCAAGCGCACCCCGATCGCGCACCCTTCCGTCGTTCCTCCGCGTGCGCGTGCTGCCCCGCAGGCTCACCATACACCCCAGCGTCGCATCGCCACCCATCGGTTTGCCGTTGCTCGTCCAGGGCGTTGATGCTTTCCTCCTGTGGGCTCCAGCGATTCCTCCGCCCTAGCAGCCAAGGCTCTACCTCCGGATCCACCCTACTGCACCCTACCGTCGCTCCACACCCCCCTACGTGTCGCCGCCCTCCTCACCCTGCGCACAGCTACGCGGCCATCTCCATATCGCCAGTCCCTGCTCCCATTGCCGCCGCTCATCATTGCTGCTGCCCCTGCCCACCCACGCGCCACCGCTGTCTGCCGACGCCATCCACACCGCCCCGTCCTTCCCCCAGCCATCATCGCGGCCCCCGTCGCCATACCGCACACGCACGTAGCACGCATCCCCCACACGCTCACAGTATGCGCTACCGCTGTCCTCGCCTTGCCTGCGTCGCCCTTCGCCACGCTCCTCCCCGTGCCACCCGTCCCTCTCTGTGACACTCGTCCCCAACCACCCGCCGCTATACCCCTACACGCGCCGCTGTCCTCGCTTTACGTGCACGCCCCGTCCACATCGCCAATCCTAACCCTTCCCCTTCACCTCGCTCTCCGTCTCCCCTGTTCACGCGTCCCCACCCCGTCGCTGGTCGCCGCTATCCATTGTCACCGCTGCCCATTGTTGTCGCCGTCCATTGTTGCCACCGCCTATGGCTGACTTGCACGTCGTCGCCTGCCAGCGCGCTGTTGCCCACCGTCGTCGCCCACCGCCACTGGTCATCTCCTCCTGTCGCTGGCTGCACCACCGCTCTCTCCTTCGACGCAGACGCCCATCGCCATGCCGCCCACAGCACTGCCCCCGCATGCTCTCCGTACCCACCACCACTGTCCTCACCCTACGTGGAGCATGCACCCCTGTTGCCATCTGCCGGGTGCCTCTCAGTTTCCTTCCTCCCCGTCGTCCATGTTCCGACACCATCAACCTCCGCATTGGCCCCCACGCTAACCTAGATTCTCGGCCACTGCCACAACGCGCGTTCCCCTCCCCGCCGTTGTCCTTGCGCTGGATGATGTCAACCCCCACTCTCCGCCACCATTGCCACCACCGTCGCTGTCCTCACCCTCCACCACGTCTCTTGGCTCCTAACACCGAGTGCACGCACCTAGGCAAACCCTCAAGGTGTGTCTTTTGTCCTTTTCCACATCGTCTAAAATTTAGCTAATAATATTCTTATTATCCCAATGGACTGCCATGCAAGATCGCCATCCAGTGCTTCGACCCTCATGGCGGATGCGCGTGTTTTACGCAAGGGTCAACTCCGCCTCCTCGAACCGCCCGGGTCGTTCGGTGCCGACGCGTGGATGAAACCCGCATCAAGTAACAGCGCATTTCCCCGCCCTCCTGCGCGCGTTCTGCCTCCACCACCATCTGCACACGACCCGCACCACAAATCGCACCCACACGCGTTGTACTCCCCACTGCTATCAACCGCTTCCTCGTTATCAACCTCTTCGTCCTTGTGCGCTATACTTCTGCAAGCACCGCCCACCCGCACAGGAGCTGCCACAAGCAATTGTACACGAGCCTCAGTGCCATCGGGGACCCGGTCTTCGTCGCATTGACGAAGCTAACGCAGTACGAAGACAAGGAGGGGCATCGGGTGGCTTTGGCTAGGGACATGATGCGGCTCACGTACGGACTGACGCATGGCCCATATTATGACCCGCATCGGCCTGGCTCGCGTCCGCCTTCCTGTCCTGCATGCCGCTCACGGTGAACGGGTGGAATAACTCTGTTTTGAATGATCCACTCTTTTTTGCATTTTCCTTGTGGACGCATATTCATGTTTAATAGTTAGCGTACACATGACTCCCTTGTAGCTTCTATGTGTGTTTTTCAACGCGTATGTCCTGCATAAAGAGCATCTTCAGGGATGGCTGCAATCTTCTGTGGTGGGCGGTTGACATGGCCATTAAAATAAATCATGCTAATTTCAGATGGATCCAGCTTTCTCCACCATGTCGAGACTTCTGATTCCCAACGGCCGTATCTCCCCGTCTCTTAGTCTCCGCAATCAATGATTATTTTCCTGAGTGGGACCGTTTCATGTAATGCTACCTACCAACCTACTGCATTCGGAAATATCAGACGCCGAAGGCGCTTTTTCGACACCACCTTGGTACGTCTATTCAGCCGTCACCCAAGGCCGGAATGCTGATCTATTCGGAATAGTGTCATCGAGGAGAAACCGTCGCAAGACCAGACCGGTATGCCCTGGTTTTTCTTAGACATTTGAATCAAATCCCTGATTCTTCTTGCTTTTAGGACGGCATGCACACGGCCAGCAACACCATCTACGCTTGCTTAGAGCACGCTTCGTCGTATATAGAGACAATCTGCATAATCCCGGAATATGGCACCTCATTCTGGGACTATAAAGATAGTAATATCCGTTGTATACCCAGGCTCCTACCCACCGCACGTTATGGGGTTGGGGAGACAGAGTTGGTGTAGTTACAAGTTAAATCGGCTGTGGAGGGGTTGGGGCCTTGGAAGTTCGGAAGCTATTGTCTCGGCTAACAGTGACTTATTTGTCTTTTCGTATTACACTATTGTGATCCAGCTCTGAATGCTGTTACTGTCTTCCCCAACCCCGTAACGTGCGGTGGGTAGGAGCCTGGGTTGGGGCCTTGGACGTTCGGAAGCTATTGTGTCGGCTAACAATGATTTGATATTTCGTATGACTACAAGTGCTAGGACACGGATTTAACTTGTAACTACGCCAACTCTGTACTGTAGGCGAGAGCTACGCGGTTCGATTATGACTTGGATTAGGCCTCTCCGAGGCGGTAGCTGAACCTTTAGGAATATATCATTATCTTTACTTGTCATTTTCTCCGAGCCAATAGACGCCGGGGGCGCTCAGAAAAAAATCAGGATAAGTTATCGCAACCACCCAAAAAGGAAGGCGTAATCAAGCCAAAGGCTCTGGTGTTATGTCCCGAGGAATATTTGAAAAGGTTTCTTTTCAAATATTCGGGTAAATGGAAGGATGTAGGTAGTATTTGGACCCAAGCTCTCAGTGCTTGCGTGGTGTAGTGGTTATGTGGAATGCTTTTCGTAATGGAGTTTTTGCTTCGTGCATGTTTGGGCCGGCCCAAAATCCATTTTTGCGCTGCAAGCGAAGCACCTTTCTTCCTCACACCTCGAACCTCATACCTCTGGTAGAAACGGTCGGTCCTGATTCCACATTACATCTCCGTGTTCTAAATTATCGATTATACATTGTTATTAGGTACCCAAGACAACTATCGCAGAACGAGCTTCAGAGATATATTGATATTACACGAGCTGTAATACATTGGAAGGTTGAAAATATCGCGCAGCGGCGCAAGGGCCACGCTGAAGTATGATGGCAGCACATTAGAGGCATACTGCACCTGCCTTAGTAGATCGTGCGCTCCAATGTAGGTGTCGAGTCTTACATGTGGAAGTGCTCCTGATTCCACTGTTGTGTCCACTCTGCCGCCACGTTGTTCACGAACTGGGCACCAACATGGCCTCCGACGTGCCCTCCCCATCTGGAATTGAGTACCTAGTTGTCGGAGGGATTCTTGTCATCGAGCGGGTCTGCGAGGGGAAGATTAGCAAAACATTATCAAGTAAAGATCAACGCCTCGTACTCGGGCTACCTATACGAATGGGATAACATTGGATTGGATGGGTTAGGTTGTCATAACATTGGATGATTGAAGGGAGTGTACAAGGGGAAGGGTGCGGGGAAATAAGTATCTAATCATCTGCCAGTGCATCAGTGTTCTTAGTTGCGCAAAGCTGTTAGCATCAGACTTTTGACAAATAACTTGTGACCTTGTACAAGCCCCATAAAGCCCGATAAAGGCCGGAAAAGATCGCAAGATCACAAGGACGCAAGTCTATGTCCGAATATCACAAGCTTCAAAATTTGGCTGATAATAAACTTGTTTTTGGCCTTGCACCAGCAATTTGGTGGCACATTTTAGTGTGCTGGGGAAGGTGTTAACCAGTCCAATGATCAGCTCCCTTTACTAAGGTAAGTCCGTGATTTTAGAAACCGGGTTTCTTTGACTTTTTGGCTTGCGAGCTTGTCGGCTAGCGTTGCCAAGCCAAAAAGCCGAGAAAGGGCGCAATCAAAATGTCAAATCGCTGATGAGGAGGCAGCGACGAACTCACTAATGTCTTGTCAAAGGTCCAGTGTCCCGGAGATATTGCATGACGAGGGTCGAGTCTTTCTGGGTCTTTGATAATGTGTTGAGCTCGGCGATGGCGTCATCAAAGGCTTGCTTGGCGAGGTGGCATGTAAGGTCGGACGAGTTGGGGATTTCGTAGTGGAATGCGGAGAGGTTGAGGGCAAGACCGAGGTGAATCGGGGGTGCGGGGGCAGCTGATGTCGGATGCAGCCTTTCATACCTCAAGCGACTTGGTGGCGCTGTCCTTCCGCCTGTCGCTGGTTGCGAATTCGGCACGGTAGTAATGGCAGTTGCGCATCCCGAGAGAAAACAAAGAGTTGTTAGCAATGAAACATTTATGTGGCAGATGAACGCTTTTACATCTTGTGGTAGAAGGCCTTAGGCTCGTCCAAGGTGGCGGAGGGGATGAGGTACTTGTCAACAGCGGGAATGACCTGGCAGATCTTGGTGAGCTTGGCGTCGATCTTCTCCAGATGTGCTCGATGGATGAGATAGGATGCATGGTGGGCGCTTACGACGTTCTTGTGTGCAAGACGGCGATGGGATTGCGCTCCTTGACGGTGAGCTCCTGGTCGGATGAGCGGATCTTGGCACGTGCGATGCGTTAGGACAAAGAACTGAGTGCAGAAAACCAGGCAGTAGAGACGGTGGACGATGGTGGTGGTGGGTTGCAATGAGTAATGGCACAAAGAGCGAGGATGGTCCTCGCAGACCCTGACGAGCGCGCAGCCGTGGATGGAGATCTGGAAGTAGTTGTGTAAAAATGAAAGAAGAAGGAAAGAAATAAGAGGACTGCGCTCACCTTCGACCCAGACTTGAAATCAAGGCTCCTCTGCCCGTCGTTACTCAGCCCAGCCTAACCAGGGCTAAATTCCCTCACCCCGCCCTTATTCAGTGACGAGCCGCGGCAGTTTAGTATCCCAGTTGGGCGGGTGACTGCGAAAACGGCGCCGTTTACGTTCCTGTATGCGACGGAAAGGTGATCTGATCCTCGGCGTCGAACGAGACAAGGTCCAGGTATAGAATGTGTGTGAAACTATTCTCCAGGATGCGGAAGGACGAGACTATTCTCCAGGATGCGCAGCGGCGCCAATGACGTTCTTGTATGCGACGGACAGGATTTCGAGGCATGGCGATGAGCGCCTGGTTGGACGAGGTGTGACGTTCTCGGCCATGCTGATGGCGCATGATAATGCGGTGGTGTCGAGCAAGCACAAAATGTTGTTGTTGTTGGAGCTTGAAGCCGACGCGGACGCTGGTCGTGGTGGTGGGACATAAGAGTGTGGCTGTGACCATGTATGTCCCAAAAAAGGAACTCGGGACACTGCACTAGAGTCAAGCCAAAATCAAGCTAGACAATAGCAAAATATTTGTAAAACAGGAGGTATTAATTTCCTCTTGATTGAACAACTGTGAATTATCCAATTTAGGTAAGCATCATACCCACCACTTTGCTAATACTTGCACTCGGAAAAGTCTCGTCTAAGGTCATCACAGACCGTGACTGAACTCTGGTTCTTACCACCACGACTTGAGACGCTCGAGAGTTTGAATGCAGTCTGAAGCCCTTTCATCACCCAGTCCAGAGAAATAGAACTCATAGCATTGCCGTCAAAAATGGCAGAAATGGGCGTATCACAGAATGTAGCTGCAGAGGACATGGAGGGCAGAAGGGAGGGCACAGAGGGCGGAAGCTTAGACGGAAGCGACGTTCTTCGTCCTCCGATCATCGTGCAATGATGGCTCGATCTCGGTCCTTGGAATACTCCGTGATGTTGACAGATTGCGGCAGAACATAAACAAGATTGACAAATCAACGATGTGAGCAGAAATGACCAATGGTATAAATTGAGATTTCAAGGCACCACTAACGGTCTTGACAATTCAGGGAGCAATGGGACACTCTATGTATCAATTTCCGGTAAATACCCTGACCAATATCTTTCTTTTTGGTCAATATTTTACGAAATTATTCCATGACTAACTCTATATGAGTAAAACATGTTTGGCCTTGTTGTGAAAGTGCAATCAATCCATCCGCTCCTAGGTAGCCAAACCTAAAGGTTCAGCAAAAATCAAAAACCGCGGTTCGGCTCTAATGCATGTGACATCTGGCATATTCTGATCCACCTCTTCATGGGGACGCGCAATGCCAACAGTTTTGATGGCAATGTCACAGCCACCTGATGCCTGCCAGGTCAGTGATTTCGATGGCAAATCGACTTTTCGTGCTCGTCCCTCCATCCACTTTGCTCGGACACTCTCTAGGTTGGAAATACATGAACTATATATGAAATGTAAGGTATTTACAGTAATTAATTGATTAATATTGCAGCAAAAAGCAGTCACCACCCAAATCAATCCTCGGCTCTGTATCCGATCTCATCATCCTCTTCATCGCTCTCAGTCGGTGCTTCCACAGAAATTTCTTCAACAATTTTTGGTTCCCCATCCGAGAGGCCTCGAAGGGTAACCTCGCCTGCTCACACTCTCGGCAACCAGCGTTCCAATGCCGCCACTAATGCCGCCGCTTTTGCGACCTTGTTTTTGAGTGTGGACGGTGCTGGGGCCTCGGTCTTCTTGGCCTGGGGTGTCGAAACGCGTTGTATACTGGCCTAAAAATGTCCCTTTTGAAATCCCGCACATCTCTTGGTGGGGTTCCAGCATTTGCGGTCCCCCATCCCTCAGAAACGCGTCGGGCGAGCCAGAGACGCGTGTGTTGATGGCGCGAAATGGATTATATAATTGACGGATTTCCTTTCTCGGAGACATATCTCCGGAGGTCGGTGGAGGCTTCCACATTCACCGGAGGACACCGGATAAATGCAGGGATCCATGAAGAATCCATTCTCCGTGTATTCTGCGAGCCGGAATTTTGATATCTATCCTGGTTCTTGTGCAATGCATCGATGGTCCTCAGAGCTAATGGTTATAAATTGAAAAATAAAAAATCTGGCTCGCAGAATACATGGAGATATATATTGTGAACAATTTTTGTCACTGAAGCTATGTGCCATCTGACGTGGGTGACGAGTTATCGACCTCGCGAGGTTTGTAAGATAGGCCGCATCCATGCGCATCCAGCTTACACAGCCACTGATCGCTAAGTGGTTGCACGGCCAGAAATTCAATGACATGGGATTGGGCCTCTCTGAGGCGGGAGCTGAACCTTTATGGATTACCCAATGTCATTATATTTTACAAAGAAAATGTTTAAATTCTTGAGAGTTGAGTTTCCACTTATGTTATCATCTCAGATAAGTTGTGACCTGGGCTTTATGAACCCCAGAGGTGCTAGATTTTCATTTGGGCAGCACCCCTCTCCTCAAAAAGGTATCTCAACCTAACTCTGTTTGTGCTCACCGAAATAAAAAGTAAATAGTGCTGTCAGTACTATCCACAGAAACCTCCCGTATTGGCTCTCCTGCAATCTGACTATAATGAATTCATGGTTGTAAGATTTAGACCCTACTTCAACACGGAACCTGGCACTTCTGAAATTCAGATACTCCCTGTCCGAGTCTGCATCACAGACGGCCCGAACACAAATGAAGCAGGGTTTGGAAGCAGAAATGACTACTGAGAGGTTCCAAGTCCAGATATATTTTTGCATTCAGTGTGGACTTGATGGAGAGGTGACTGGATAGAGAACATCCAACCTTTCAGACTTTTTGCTCTTGCAGTTTTCCTTGACTGATTTGGTTTGACTACGTTTGTTTGATGCTCACGGATAGTGGCCCGAACATGAAGCCAAAATGACTAATGGCCAAAATTGAACTTAGAGAATATCTCTCTGGTCTGTGAATGAAACAGGTTGGCACGCAAGCATTTAAATAATCACCCAAATATATTTGCATTATATTGATTGATTTTTGTCTTCCTCTGCGTTCTTTGCAATTTTTCTGCTCGATGACCAATGCTGCATGACTAAATGTTGTTTGTACATGTAGCAAAATAGGCCGAAATCCAAGTTCCCCAGGGTAGCTAAACCTAAAGGTTCAGCAATAACAACTCAACAAAGACGAAATGACTTGGATTAGGCCTCTCCGAGGCGGTAGCTGAACCTTTAGGGCCTTCTCAAGCTCAATTGATCATGGAAAGAATAGGCGCCAAGGGCACTTAGATAGAGGCACCGATCGGAAGAGGCTCAATACAGAGCAAATATGTACCGACGAGACTAACAATTGAGACTATCGAGACTATCGAGGCGGTGGGTATAAGAGAGGAAAGGAACAGGAGGGTCAGAGGGAGGGTACGGGTAGGATAGGTGGGTTGCCGGTGAGTATTTTGCCTTTGGTGGTAAGCTATGGACAGTATGGCGCACGCTATCTGCTATCAGCTGCTGCAGTATCAGGCGACGCATGGATGTACATTCAAGAAGTGAGGGGTGGCATTTGTGGGACCATGTGAGGGATGAAGATACAGGATTTCGATGGCGTGATGGTCAAGACCAGGCAGACACGTCTTGAGGTGCGTATTGGTCATATCGAGTCGCAGATTGAGAAAGCACTGCTAACATAAAGCTCAGTAGGTCAATATATAATCAGCACAATACCGTACCTTTCAATTGGTGGTTAACATGTTGAAATCAAACCCTTCGACCTCGGCGTCTCCATGAGTCAAGATCGTGACTCGTCCTTCGGGAATCATGTTGTAAAACCATGACAACTGCTCTCGAGAGTACGCCTTCGTTTTCTCGGCTTTGAGATCGGTGCGTCTCAGTTCTTCTCGCAGCTCTTGCGAGATGTGATTTTGTATGCGGTCGAGCCTGAAAGGACGAAGAATGCAGAGCCCTTTCAACGATCGCACTCGCGAGAGCATTACATATGCGCTTTGGATTGTTGGGCAGCTGGCCAGATCGATGCAGCACACATCCAGTGAGCGGCCCTGGGCGTTGTGCGAGGTGAAGGCATAGGCAGGGATGAGTGGGAGCTGGGAACGAGTTGCGCTATAGATCTTTTCGGAGTGTGGAAGGCGGAAATGGATCGTGTTGGTAATGGGTTTGAGTACGACTCGGTGAGGATATGGTGCGTCTGGATCGCTGCTTTTATACGCTTTAAAGTCGACTTCTGCTGATATCGCATAGCGGCGCCCATCGATCTCCTCGTACACAATTGATACAAGTGTTCCCGGGCTGCCGTTGGAGATCCCCAGCTCTGTCGCAAGGTTTTCGGTGCAAAATACGGCCATTCCTGGCAAGTAAGGGACCTGAGGGAAATTCGGTGAGCATTTCAGTCATTGAATTCGATTCATGCTACCTTGCCGCCAAGGTCGTTAGCTTCTTTGACAGGTACTGACCAGGCAGCCTCAGCTGCTAGACCAGTGAGCTGCTGGCGCTTCCGCCCACGTCCCCTCGTGTCGCGCGAGTGGTAAACATGGCAGTCTTGGCCTGTCGCAGTGGCGAATGCCTCAGCCATGTTGACATTGTGACGGTCTCGGGCGGCGTTTGTATACACAATTAAAGGACATGCATTCGCCGGGTCATCAATCCATCGGTTAATGCTTGTAAGATCTTTCGTCGCTTCACTGCACTCTGGATTCGATAACACATATCTGTCCAGAATGACCTTGTCGTCCTCGGTGCATGTACCTTTCCGTAACCGTTTAAGGATGTTCATCAATAATGGATCTCCCCTTTGCCGCATTATCTCTTCTAATACAACAACATGCTCGACTTGATGCCAAATTTGTATCCCCTTCACGTCCTGGCGAACCGTTTCGTGTAAGTCATTCAGATCATCATTTACATGACATTGAACCAGCTCACGTGCAAAGAGCGAATTTCCTCCCGGTGGCGGTAGTTGACAAGGATCGCCACAGGTTGCCCAATTCAAACCGCCACATATTGAATCAGTTACACCTTTTCCCATGCAGAGATACTCAGAGAGTCTAGCCACATCTTGCGCACTCAAGAAGTAGATTTCATCTAAGATCAATGTCTCCAATGGTGAGATCCGTTCTTCGAGATTTTTGCGAAGAGTCGGTGTAGATTTCATTTTTGCAGGTGCAACTCTCAAGCTGGCTTCAGCATGAATTGTGCAACCACCAATATCACTAGCAACAACGCCTGTTGGCGCAGTCAATCGCAACCGTTCAGGATGACCGGTGATGTCATAGAACTCTTTCCAGGCGCCAAAAATCACCGACTTCCCTGTTCCACCAGGCCCGGTACAGAGAAGGGATATAGGTGGATCTTTGTGACCACTCTCTAGTTCACGCCCAATTTTATCAGCTAACAGTAGGAATGCACGAGTCTGCTCATCATTTAAAGTATGTTTGATGATCAGCGCAACACATAGTTGTTGATATGGATGTAGAGAGTTCCAATGTGAGTCGTTTGAACTGGAGTAAACATGAAGTTTCTCATACAACTTGCGAGCTCTCTCCGCTTCGTTTGCCAATGTTGTACACAGAGCTTGTGGTATTCTCGAAGATGTGGTAACAAGGTGCGCATTATTTTCTCCTGTACCGTTCGCAGCTTTCAGACGGCGTTTGATAATCAAATCCTTTTCCTTCAAAAGATCTTTGGCAGCTAAACTTGCTCTGACAATGTCATCTTCGTCTCCGAGCCGCGATCTTTCTCTAAACTCGGCACATGTCTCACTGCTTGATGTATTTTGCACGGAATAGAAGCCAACGTTACTTGCCTGGAGAATTATTTGCTGTGCATGTCGGGTTGCTCTGGTATCTCTTGTTAATGCCATGCAGTCTGCGTCCAATTCTCCTGGATCAACGGCGGTTTGCATCGCATTTTCCCATGCAGGATCATATTCCTCGTCGCCCACGTCATCTCTCACGAGTCCTGTATTCTTTGCGATTCTCGTTAATTCAGCCAGCCGTTTACCACGTTTTGCTGCAAAGTCAAACTTGGCGTCTCGAGTCTGATATAAGAGCTGCATGTTAAGCACAATTCTTGCATGTTCGGGCGACATTGACAGTTTGAAGTCATTGAGCGCATCTGGCCAAGCCATGTCTTGAGATTTCAGAGGAGAAGATTTTGTGTCTGACCATGGCTTAAACAAGGCGAGAATAACTACAGTGTACTTTGTCAGGTCGTCGTCCAAGTCACTCCGAGGAATACGGTAGCCCATCAAGACAGGGATTATGGGTACATCCAATTTTTTCAGGCAGTGAGTCATGTACTGGGGATGCCCTTGCTTGAAATGTAGGTATGACTTTCGCTGTGTCTTCGACTTCGGCTTCTTCTCCTTGATATAGTTTCTTAGAATATCCCAGACACACATTGAATTAAGCTCCGACGGCCGGTAGAACATGTCACTAAACAAGTTGGAATATCTCTTCTCTTGGGCATCCTCGTTGCATTCCTCAGTTTCAGGAGCTCGATTGAGGTTTTCTGGTGTGAGCAACATCATTCCATCGTCCTCGTCATCCGGGATTATCATGCGTAGGGCTTCGACCGAATTTAGCATATCATTTTCAAGCTCGTCTCTTGTAGGGCTCGGGGCCGTAACCGTAAAGTACGGTGTACGGTACGGGTTATACGGTCACCCGTAACCGTCCCGTAAGGCCCTCTTGTGCCGATTTTACGGTTACGGGCCGTCACCGTAGCACAACCGTATGAAGCCGTAAATTCACGGCCGTATACGGCAGTGTACGGCCCGTAATTCCATCCCAGATGGTCTGATTTCGAACACTCGGCCGACCTTGTGCCGACCTGAATGGCGCGTCAGATGCCAAGATATGTCAACGAAAACTATCCAGCCGCGGCCTCCACCACCACTCCGGCGACTGCCGGTGGCTTATCGGCTCCCCGCGGAGCTAGAAGTTTTGCTTGCAAGACCGGAGTGTGATCGAGACAATCACCGATTGGCTGCATACTTGCCGTCTTGCTGCCAGCGAGATGTCTCAAACCTCCCGTCCAATGCTCTCATTCACACATTCAACCTTCCGTGGGCTTCAGAAAATATTGAAGGGCAAACTTGCTTTTGTCGCATTTATTCTACGGCTCACATTTCATTCCAGGTTCTGCTGTTGCTATTGACCGGGTCTTCTCGGGCGGCAGGGTGCCATTTCCCTGAGGCGTGCCTCCCTAAACCCCGAGACCATTCGGACTTTGATGTTAATGAACATTATCTTCGCATGAAGCGCAAGAGCCTCGAGAACGCCCTCCGCATTGCAGAAGCCACATAGTTAATTAAATGTTATATCATTGCTTTGTGAATAACATTATTCTAAAATACGGCCGTAATAACCGTACCGTAACCGTAAAGTTACCCGTACCGTACCGTAAGAGGCTCCGAACCTGACTTTACGGTTACGGTTACGTCCGGGTAGCCCCCGTAAAGGTCCGTAATCTTTACGGGCCGTACCGTATACGGTACGGTCCCGACCCCTAGTCTCTTGTCTCTGGCAGTACATATGGCTCGGGATGATCCTCAAGGTCAACGACAAAAATGTCGCGTGCAATATCTCTGAGCATAGAAGACCACCAGTGCTCCTGATATTCATCCGATGTGTAATTGTTCTTCCGACCAAGCAAAAGACTGGCTGTTTGTTGGCCTGTCAACTCTCTTTTGCCAACCAAAGTATTCGTTGTTTTGACCATCATTAACCGGGCCATTTCAGAATTGTCAATCCGCCCATCTACATCCTGAGGAGGCTTATTCTGCAAAGTTTTTATAGAAGCACAGAGAGCGGAAAAAAACAACCGCAGTGTCCAACTGCAGTTTGATTGTGTAATTTCCCATGTATTCAACCATAGCCATTGCAACAGAGCCCGATGCTGTTTGCTTGAGGTCAGTATTGCATCCAAGACAAAGAGTAGCTGTCGGATTGTGGCCATTCAGACTTCCGTTTTCACAGCGTATTACAAGATCATCCTCATCGTCAAAGTGTGTATCCGCAACCAGAGGACGAGGGAGTTCAAACCTGCAATCATTATCAGGATCAAGGAGAGAGTGTACGCGACGCGGGATATGCTTGAAGCATGTTGCATTATGTCCATGCACTAGCCCGGTATTCTCACACAGATCTCGGTGGTGTTGGTCTCTTTTCAGCTCATAGTCAGGGGAATCAGGATCTAATGGGCGACTGAGAACAGGGAGTTGCTTCGGAGTACCGTCAGTTGCAACATATGGAACTGTGTCTTTCGGAAAGCTCTGGCAAATGATATCATCATACCATGCAGTAAGTTTCTGTTTGAACTCGGGATCTGCATTCAGTAGTTCTTTCATATCCAAAGGTGAAGCAGGGGCGCCATCAATCCATATCAGCAAATGGAGGTGGAGGGAACCACGTATTTGCGCCTCAACAACTGCATACCACCCTTTGACTTTCCCAAGAATACCAATTTTTGAAACCCGTTTTGCGCCCAGAATTATATCCAAGAACTTTGTTATCATTAAGTGAAAGAACTCAGCACCGGCCACAGGATTCTCAGCCAACGTCTTTGCGCGGATACTTGGTTCCTTCCTTGCACCGTCCAGGGCGTGAAAAATCTTGTCCAGATCGATGTCCCGTCCAGCTAAGACTTGCGCAATTGGATTATGAGAGTCTGCAGGGTTAACTGTAGCGAAGAAATGGGGTAGGCCATCACATATAATTTTACTGTGCATTTGCTGCTTCATGCTGTTAACGTCCCCCACCGAACCAGGGATATGATCTGAAACATAACTGATGTATCTCATTACCTTGGCTGCTGCCTTCTCCCCTTCACTTTCAGGGTTTGCAAATGGATTTTTCTCGAGCTTGGCTTGGTAGGTATCCATACATTGGGCATCAATCTTTTGCATTAAATCCTGTACCACTGGAAACCATGATCGGTTCGTTGCGAGGCGAGCTTTGAATGATGACTGACGACGCTGGATGATGTTATTCATGACAAAAATGAAGGATTTGTGAACCTGAAAGCGTGAGTCTCTCATGCTCAATAGATGTTGTACATGCGGTGAGGTATCAACCCGATGAAAGGGAATCTCTGGCGAAATTCTAACATTGTTGTTGTCTATCATTCCAACACCGTATGGAAACAGAGTGGGCCATAGCCAACCGAATACTCGAGGATTTCTTGATGTTGATAACGGTACATTTCCAGACGGAAACTTCACAAATCCAACTTCTTGTTTCTTCAACTTTCGGAGAGCGTCAAGCTTTCTCTGCTGATAAGTCGATGAAAGAGTATCAACATCAACGAGTGTTGAAGATGTGAGTTCGAAATTGTCAGTTCCCTCAAACAACTCGGCATTTGCTTGATCTGAATACGATGTATAAGATGACCCTTGATTATTTGCAGAGTTAGTCCGTAGAAAATCTGTAACTGCAAGCGGGCAATCATGCACTGGGTATTCCTCTGAATTATTAAGTACAACATTTCTATCAAGGTCTGCATAAAGTGGGTTATTCTCAATCAGCCAAAACAGAGCAGTTCGGATCTTCTCACGACGCACAAGCAGTGGCGACCTTTTCAACATATCATGAGTGACCTCGGTATCAGGTGATCCAACAAGAATCACACAGATTTCGTCCCTTAACCTGAATAATGGAATTGGCATGGCAGAAACGAGAGATGTAGTGTCCTGAGGTAATATACAAACGTTTCCCCGAGCAGCAAGTTGACCTGAAGGACCAAGTGTAAGCTTGTACATACATCTTGTAGCTCGGGCTCGTGCGATACATTGTTCTTCCAAAAATGTGAGATCCCTAAGCTCTTCCGGAACCTTTCCTATCCAAAGGCCATTCGCATAACTGCGCAATGGAATTGAATTGAAGAAATTTTTGCTGACAGCAGAATTGCAGAGATGGCATAGCACATATGAACCACTGATCAGGGACAAATAATCGAATGGTTCAATTCTAGGCTGACGAGATATTATCCGAAGTTCTTCAACCGCCCTTTCAAGCAATGAGATATCAAGCACATTTGCACTTCTCATCTTGGTACGATTTGCCATCTCAAACTTACCACAGAAAGAACATTCATATCGCTTCAACGATGCATTATCAGTACCTTGGAGAAACTCGCGAACGATCTGATTCTTCTCATTTTGAGATAGTATGATAGGGAAAGGAGTCCCAGATGTCTCAACGGATGAACGCGGACGCTTGTGAACATTTCCATCCAGGGATGTAGACTTTCTTTTCTGAGGGTTGGACCGAAGGCCGAGGCTTAATTCACACTGTTGGAGCTCACTCGGCGGAAGAAGTTGTGGACTCAATCCAGCAAGCATAGCTTCGGACTTCAAAATCAAACAAGCTTCTGCACACCGATGGGCAAGAAATTCTGAGCGTAAAGCTTCTACACTTTTTCGCTTCTCACGCGACTCTCTCGCAGATATTTGCACATGACGAGCAGTCATGTTTCTCAATACGGGCAAAGGAACTCGCTGATCGTCAACAAGAAACCGTACAATGCGAATTTTTTGATTTGTAGTAACAGAGACAAATGGGTCATGTGGTGGGGGTAAAGGTTCATCAGGAGAATCAACAAGCATCATATCATCGTTCGCATTTTGAACACCCCGCGTACGGGCTGTGCCACCTCGCGTACGAGATGGTTGGACACCCCGCGTACGGGGCATCCGGGGTATTGCACCTCCCCGTGGTGTTGCAGCTCGCGTACGAGCAGCTACAACATCGATACCTCGACGGGGCATCAATGAGGGCGTGGTCATTTCTTGAAAGACCGGTGCAACAGCGAGCGTGGCTGGGATGAAATTGTTTAGTTCGGAATACTGCCAGACATAGGTTACAACATACCAATAGACGATGATTGTCCGGATTCCGTGGCGTCGATGGTCGAAACTGGGGGGGTGACGAAGATCAAGTGCCGCATCGGAACCTAGATGCACTACAAGTTCAGGTGCAGAGGACCTGACAAAGTTGAACCAGTCCGAGCCAAGCACCAAGTCGGAAGCCAGAGAAGCAATCACAGGAACACTGCTTAAGAACATAGACATGACGCCGACATCGCACGGAAGCGTTAGAAGCCCAGAGACTTGAGAGTTGCGTGTAGGAAGCCCAGAATTAAGCACCCAATCCAGAGAAACACGAGAGGTTGCGGCATGGCTGTCAAACCTAGTAGATACGGGCACATCGCAGAAGGTAGCCAGAGGGGACATAGAGGAGGAAGCAAAGTCGAAGCAAAGATTCGCGCGTCGCTGGCAGGATCATGATCCGGTGGTTGATTTCGGGGATTAATATCCTCCGCGCCCGGATACTGTCCCGAACACAAAGCAAGAATGACTAACAGCGAAAAGTGAACTCGGAGCATCTCTTTGGTTCTGGGCAATGAAATGGACCTGCACGCAGAGATTCAACTGTGCAACAAGGTGAAAAACATAATCTTTCACTTTGATTTATTTCTATGTCTCGATTCATTTTCTTTTGAGTGTATTTTCACGATGACCAAAGTTATGTGACTAAGTTTGTTTGTACATGTAGCAAAATAGGCCGAAATCCAAGTTCTCCAGGGTAGCCAAACCTAAAGGTTCAGCAATAAAAAATTCTGTCCCGTCAGATTCATTGGAATAGACACAGGAACAGCATACTAAAATTTCAGACCCATTAGAGATGAACTGAAGGACGAGATAGGTTTTTGGTGCTGTACTGCACCCAAAAAGTGGTTCGACGACACCAAAAACCTATCTAGTCCCTCAGTTTAGCTCCAATTGATCTAAAACTTTAGGGAGCTCATCTTGAGTTGATTTCAAAGGGTCTGACGGGACAGAATTAATAAATTCGACTTCGTTCAGTTGTTATTCAATTTTTTGTCGCGAGAACACTTATCCATCAGTGGCTGTGCCACTTGGATGCATATGGATGCGGCCTATCTTACCTCGGAAATGATACCGGAGCGTGTTATGTAATTGCCATCAAAGCTGTAGGCAATGCGCGTCCCCAACTCTTCAGCACTACCACCGCTTCCCCCTCGCCGTCGTCACCACCGTCGCCATCGTCCCCGCCGTCGTCACCACCGTCACCATCGTCCCCGCCGTCCCCACCGTCGCCGTCGCCGTCGCTCTCCGTTGCGCGGCGTCCCGCCCGATACAGTATCCAGCCACTCACTGCAATACCCACGCCCGCCTCGTCCTCAGCTCGTTCTGAAGCCGCCGCCCCTGTCGCCATCACCATCGTCGCCGCTCCCGCCCCCAATATATCTCACTACTCACTCCGATACTCATGCCCACCACGTAACCTACTACGCCCCCGGCTCGTCCCACCTAAAGCCGTCGCCGCTGTCGCCACTGCCGCCGCCATCGCCGCCATCGCTGACACCGCCGCCATCGTTGCCGTCGTCATCGCCTGTGTTCCCGCCCTCGCTGTGTTCCGTCGCTCTCATGGAACACTTTTGCTCAGGCTTTCGCCATCATCGCTGCTGCCCTGATTGCAATGGGCAAGGACATCGGGGCTGAGATGTCATTACGACAATTCCACCATCTGGTTAGTTTCACTGCTAATCTGAATTGTTCTGTTGACCTCATTTTGGTAGATACACTATGGCAAGCTGATTGTCTGCAAATCCGCGCTGCTCGCGATCGGCCTCGTGAGTGTAAGTACAGCCACGACAACGATCTCGCCGTCGCCCTCAACGCTATCTTTGCCATGGGCCTTGTCGGTGCAGGAACCAACAACGCGCGGCTTGCCGGCTACCAATACAAGGTGCCTGACTACCTCTTCATGGTACAGATTGCCCAGGGGCTTATCCATATGGGCAAGGGCACGAATGGTCTGAACCCTTTCTTCTCTGACCGGAGTATCATGAATCAGCTCGCGGTCGCCGGCTTGTTGGCGGCGCTGGTGCAAATTACTGTGAGTATTTTCCTGCTCGTGCCTATAATCGGGCTGATTTGGTTCTTGTGGGATGGATAGTCATCCTCAATAAATACCACTGGATGATGTACTTCCTCATCACCATCATGTACCCCTGCTTCTTGATCACGGTTGACGAGCAGCTGCACACCATGCCGGTCACTGTGTGCATTGAACAGGTAAGCAGAGTGTATGTACTTTGTAGGATTGTACTCAAAGATTTTGTTAGGGGCTGATATTGTCCGACAAGCCAGGAGCCGCAAACAATCTCTGGGTTCCAAATGCCTCCGGTGCGGCTGGTGACCACAGCAGATGGAACTGGCGTTCCCCCCAGCCAGATCCTCGAGGCCTTCGTGATTTGTGAAGGGATCGCTGTTTTCAGATGTTTTGTGGTGCTACTGTAGATCCGTTTTGGATATTGCTGAGTTGAATATAATACCTCCTGTTTTCTGGCAGCTTATTTTCGTCTATTGCAATTCTTCAGTCGAATTTCTGGTAATTGTATGACAATATATACAACTGGTAATCTTTTCGAGGCACAAACTCTAGTCGTGAACTTTAAGTGATCTAACCGAATCACTATCTGAGTCCCCTTTCTCTCCCTCTAAGATATCGTCTTCTCCATCCATCGACATGACGAGGGGATAATGAGTGTCCAAAGACAGGGAACGGCACAAATCCGTGCAGTTGTGATCATCGGCAAATGTCTTGATGCCTTTCCATCCAAAGTCCCCAACTCCCGAGTCACTGGAGCAAGAAAAATAAATACAAGAAAAAGGTGTTAATACTGATCAACGTACCCGTCCACAGTATGAGTCATTAAATTGAACAGGATGAGACCTTCATTGTTCCGCACGAGGCAAGGCGTCCCTGACAGGGTAAATTAGTGACATGAAAGCATACTACATAAGACTTACCCCACCGTTATCAAGAATGAGCTATTGAAAGTCAGATCCGTTATCAAGAAAGATTATAAATATGTTTTGTATTCTGGTGCCCAGATACTTAAGGGGAGCTCGCTGCTTATTCCAAGTATTGGGCTTTACAGTGCATTCTGAGTCTTCTAATTAATCTACAAATACATATTCACTAAGATTCATATCATAAGTACCTAATTGAAATCCACGTTCTGCCCTATGGGTAGTATCTGCCTCTAGCATCTTCAGTGACTCTGTAACTAGTTTTTGTAGATGGGTCTACCCAAAGGATTTTCGGAAAGCTACACCACTAAGTTTTTTAACTCGAGACATTGCTACAAACCAGCCAAATTTGGAGAATTTAGAACTATGTCATCAGACAAATTATTGAGAGGCAGGGTGTCGGGGCAAGTTGCACGAATGGAAATACGAGATTGGCTACCACCCGGCACTGCATCAGTAGCAGCACAATGCCAATTGTGATCATTTAACGGTGGAGTCAGACGGGCTAAAAAATTGTTAGTTGCAACAAGTATTATGTAGAACAAAAAAAAGAAGAGATCTCAATGAACACTTACTACGAGCCACGAGATTGCAGGTTGCAGTTACACAAGTTTGGATTGAGCCTGGGGTTGGAGGAGCCATGTTGCGCCGAGTAATACCACACAATAAGCACTGTGGCCAAGACTAAATTGTACCAAGTGAGAAAAAAATAAGGTAGGGGACATACAAATACTGTGAACGTCACGTGAATTTGCCAAATATGGGCAATTTCTCAAGACAATGGTGCTGAAAGATCTAGGGGCAAGTCAGAGCTTATCCCTTCCATGAATTTATGGAGACACATCTAAAGTGTTGCCCACCCAAACCGCTAAGTGACCAAGTGAGAATTGAGTGAGGAGAAGTGGCCACAAGGTACACCAAGCCTCGCATCACTTTGGTGCATCAAAATGTGATGGCAGTTTTGGGCCAACTTGCACAGACAACTCCTCAGTCAGTTTTCATTTGAGCACTTAGTGGATTTTTCAGAGCGTACTCGGGATGTATATCTATGAATTCATGGAGGCAATAAGGGACAGGACACCTGTAACCTTTCTGGCGCATTTCTTTCTAGGAAATCACCCATATCTGGAAGTTTCACGTGATGTTCACAGTGTTTGTATGTCCCCTACCTTATGTTGAATTATCCAATGACACAGACAAAAATGTCTTGATACTCCGCCGAATCTCGAGGGTGACCACTAAGCTTGATGCATTTTGCGCATTTTCCACTGGCTTGGCGAAGTGGAAAAGGTGTCCCACAGTCATCGCACTCTTTCGTGCTGTCTGTCTCAGAGTCAGCCATCGCAAATGAGCAGAAGATAAAGAGTAGATAGTGCTTTTGTGTGCAAAAATGAGTCGGTGATATTGTATTGAAATGATTCAGTATTTCTATTTTTTAAAAAAAGAATTGCGGCACCGAAAGACCCACCAGAATTTTCTTTCTATATTTAAAATGAGAAAGAGTCATTCTGACTAGGAGTTCTAATTTTATCATATTCGAAACAGGCGAGGAGCCAGTTTGTCTGTACCTCTGATAGAACAACATCATGCCCAATCCAACCGGAAAAAATGGTGCAGGAGAAAAGATCTGTAAGAGCAGCAGCTGTATTTTGGATACTCATCTGAAGTGTTGTAGATCCTCCCGACGATGTTCTTCGAGAAAGTCTTTTGGAATATGTTCGTTTGGGTTGTTCACAAGCAAAGAAATTGGACCGGCTTGCCAAGGACCACAACCTATCTATTGGGTTGGTTCAATCCTATGCTACTCGCTTGCAAGATAACTTGCTGACCAGATATCAGGACGACCAAGTTGAATCAAATTGAGACTCGACTCAACATACCCTCTGTTCGTAAGAACCCGGCACCACGAGAAGTTGCAGCACAAGCTGTAGCCGACGAATTGGATAAGGATATTATGCAAAACAATGGCCCGAATTTTATCAAGTCTAAATTGAAGGACAAATTGGTAATGGTCAAGCGGTGAGTCGCCTTACAGAGAACTGATCTTGACTTTGACGTGAACAACTTGAACAGAGATGATGTCAGGAAGCTCATGCGCGAATGGCAGCCTCTTGGGGCGGAACACCGTTACCCAGGACACAAGAAAAAGAAAATCTATCGGCATCCTCTGTCAGCTTTGGGACCATTTCATGAGGTCTCTTCGGATGGACATGAGAAGCTCGGCAAACAAGCACTCAAGATGGGCGATGTCGGGCTGCCAATTTACGGATGGAAGGATAAATGGACGGCATATCTGCTGAAGCTTGCCGTTGTTCCCAACTGTCGAACCAATGCTGCCATCGGACACCTGTTTTTGGATTTTCTCGAAGAGATTGAAGGTTTGTGCACACATTCTTCAATGATTTTTGTGCACTCACCAATGATAATGATATTTTTGGGCAGGAATCCCATTACAAACCACAACGAATAAGGGATCAGAAATAGGCTGGTTGAAGGCGTTGCAAACTGCTCTTCGGTTCGTTTCTTTTCTCAACTGAGTTCAGATTAGGTGACCAATTCAAAAGCGAGCAACATGCGCCGGACATCGATCTTGCTGTTTATCCGGCACACGAGTCCATCAAAAGTGTCCACAATACTATCATTGAGGCCTTTTGCCGATGGTTGAGGGAAAAACTGGGAGTAAATTTGCGAGACCACATCTTGCGTGGCAAGACAGAACGTATTTTTGATCCCAAAGTACCCTTTCATTGGTTTGTCTACCTTGAACCACATTTGTTGCACAACACTGACTAAATTAAGGACAGTGACCTGTTTAATTGGATCTTTCCGCCATTGGTTCAAGCGGAACTGGACGAATTCCGTACCTATTGGAACCAGCACCTGGTGCGAAGCCAGCCGAACAAGAACATGCCTTCTGAACATGTTCCGGCCGACGCTTTGAAACATCCTGAATTGTACGGGGGAATAAACTGCTTCATCAAAGTCCCGAAAGAAACCCTCACCGACCTACGGGTGTTCTTGACGGAAGAGGTAGGGCCAAGGAGCGAGCATTTGCAATGGGTCGATGATGAATTCGCTGCTATTGCGAAAGCTGTTCACGAGTCGATTGGGTCCCCGCATATCACACTTACAAACAGCTGGGATGTATTTAGTAAAATGTCGGCAGGGATCGAGAATCTCGGAAAAATGTAGCTTAACTTCTGCACAAGCAATATATTGCATATCCATCTTGTTCAAATGCTGGGTTCATTAGAAATAAATGTGAAATGAGTTGGTCGACACTCTGTGCTCGGGGCCGGCGAGTTGTTGGGAAGTTCAGGACTAGATTTCACGCCTCGAAAAATTTTGCCAGTTACATATTCAAAATTATCGTAATGACATCTCAGCCCGGCATCCTCGCCCATGGCAGTCAGGGCGACGACGATGACGGCGAAAGCCTGGAAAGTATCATCAGGCTTTACCTCCTCCTCCTTGGCTCCTTCCGCAGCAGGCTCATCCTTCTTCTCCTCCTTTTCCCCATGCCAGCAAACGCACTAGCTTCAACGACAATTTGTGCGGTTTCGAGATCAGGTGCTCAATGGCCTTGAACGTCTCGATGGTCATGTCCGACGCGTCTTGCAGGCCTACGCAAAAAGCGTGAGCGACAGTTAGTAATAAGCACACTGTATGACGTACCGAGATAAAGAAGCCCAAGACCCAAAGCCATGTACCGTGCCTACTTCTCATCGAGCCCAGTGTCGCCCCCCTCAGCCTTCTCCATAAGCATCTAAAAAAAATAAGGGGCTAACCGTGTTCCTTATCCTTGCACACCCAGCTGTTACCCTCCTCAGGATGCGTCCTGCAGGTAAGAGAGTCCACGAGGTTGTGCGTCAAGGTAGGTCATAGCGAGGGCAGAGAATATCCATAAAAAATTGTTCTGTGAGAGCGGCGGGACACAGTGAGGGCGGGAGGCGGCGCGATGGGCGCGAACACAGGCGATAACGACGGCAACGATGGCGACGGCGGCGGCGACGGCCTTAGGATGAGCCGGGACATAGTGCGTCACGAGGTAGGCATGGGTATCACGTTGAGTAGCGAGACATATTAGGGGCGGGAGCGGTGATGGCGGAGACAACGGCGGCGACGATGGTGATGGCGACGGGGGCGGCGGCTTCAGAATGAACTGAGGACGTGGTGATCGAGAGGCGGGCGTGGGTATCGCAGTGAGTGGCTGGATGCAGTATTGGGCGGGAGGGCGCGCAATGGGAGCAGCGGCGATGGCGGCGGCGGCGGCGGCGGGGACGATAGCGACGGCGGCGGCGACGAGACGAGCGGAGACGCGGTGGTGGTGGTCAAGAGGTGGGCGTAGATCGGAATAGGCCGGACGTCACATGCATCAGAGCCGAACCGCGGTTTTTGATTTTAATCGAACCGCGTAGCTCTCGCCTACGGTAAACTCTGTCTCCCCAACCCCATAGCATGCGGTAGGTAGGAGCCTGTTGTATACCTTCAGAATAGCCTAAGGCTTTAATGATTCAATTTAAGTCGTTTCCCGTAAAGATCACCCAACGTATCACCTAGACAGCTGCATACTGGTATGTTTTACTTTCATCTCTTTTGATTAATACAACGCTTCGAGTGCTTTCCTCTGATTCTTTCGTGGTGTTCGAGGTCATGTTTTGGTAACAAGCCATCTTGGCTGGATCGAACCGCCAGGGTGAAGCCGCGGCATTCTTGTTTGTTTTCTAGCCTTACCGTTGTGCGACACAGCTCCTCTAACTTATGTTAGAATTTTAGAGGCCTGATCTTTCGGCGTTTTATGTCCCGAATAAATTTTAATTTCACTCGCTCCGCTGTTCTCAAGTGCTTGTGGACCAACCTTCGATCTGTTGGTCGTAATCGAAGCGGAGAGGATCCGAAATTTTGCCTAGCTGTCTAATCCCAGCATATGGTACCACATTCTGGGATTAGATAGCTAGTCCGTGAATGAACGGAAACACTAACAATACAGAGAGGCCAATGAAATTCAGGCAAGCCAACAGGGACGAAGTAGCCCGGGGTTACCGAATAAAAATTGGGTTTCCGGACAGTAACCCGCGTACGAAATACAGATATCGCTCACAAAAGGAAACATGTCGGTCGAAATTCGTCCCCAATGAGCAACGTGAAAGTAACAGCCGCAATTTTGTCTTTCTCCTAAACAGAAAATTTATACGGCAGACCAGTGCGAGAAGAGAGATGTACGATGACCTCGAAAAAATACCATCAAGTGGGATGGATATACCTGAAAGAAAAAAGAGGAGGGGCGATAGATCATATGCATAAAATCTGAGGTTCCTTTCTTTGTAACAGTTGTTCGTCTGTCCCCTTCAGACTCCTCACTCAGAGTCGCTCTCAAAGCCAGGCACCGTCGGCCGGTCCTTGGGTCTCGTGGAACGCCAACACAGAAAGTGATATTTGAACTGACGTGGGACGTGAATCCGACGAGACAGAATCTTGAGGCTTGAGATACACCTCGTCGCCCACCTTGGCCCTTTGGGTTTTTTTTTTCTTCGCCAGAAGCCGCAGCAACAGGATCACGCATGAGATTCTGGACCTTCTCCTACTGCGAGTCCTCTCACCCCTGAAAATGCCCCGTCTCTTGGACTGACTGTTCGCTCAACTCCCGCTTTTGTGAAGCTTTCGTTCTTGCGCGCGTCAGCGACCTATTATTTCGACTTCAAACGAGAGCTACTGGGAGCCTAACCCACCTCCCTCTACATTCATCGTTAGCTGACTCAAGCCCACCGTTTCCGCGGCGCAGAATCTTAGATACTCTCGCAAAATTTGAAAACGGTATTTTCAAGTCTCATTCTCGTTGGAATCGTTGCTTTAGACCGCAGATAGTGTCGAAATCCCTCCTACATGCACCACCACATTTTTGCACTTACTATATTTCCAGTTTGTGATTTGGCTGAGGATCCCCTCATTATGTAAACCCGCAAGGGTCGCGATGGGTGTCGACCAAGACGAATCGGCCGAGAAGACCCTTTAGTGGGTTCGATGGCCACCGTTGAACTGGCTTCACGCAGAGGTGAACCAGCGAGAGTACGAATCGGATGGCAGCAATTCCGAAAGTAGTGAATCAGAGGAGAATAGTGAAGTAGAGGACAAATCTTAAGTCAACGTCCATTACAATTATGAGGACAATTCTTTGCATGTATGTGTTAGAATTCCGGGATTACGAGCCGTACGAAGCTCGTTCACGTCATCGGCGTCTGCGGACCGAATTACGTACCGCCTCCATATTCCGATCATTTACGTTGTAGTTAGCCGACCGTTTGCCTCTGTACCACCATCATGTACATTAGAGGACAAACGCATCCCTCTTTGTTGCCGTGACTTCGCCCCGCCCTCGCTCGCCAACTAGCCTGGTAAGGCTTATTCTAACAGTATGTTGATCAACATCATACCCTTGAAACAAACTCCTGGACTACCGTTGGAACTCGTAAAATTGCATTCAGTTCCTAGTAATCTATCATTCGCATTCCGTTGCCACTGACTGTGACGAGTAATTCCAGTTTGAACGTCCAACAAAAATAACCCAACGTCGAGGAGGCCTGATCACATTCGGAATCGAATCAACAAAGGCCATTGAGACTCCGAAGATCTGCACACATGGTTTTTAGTCAAAGAAATTCGACCAAACTTTGAAGTCCGGCGCCAACGCCCACCTCCGCCTACATCATTCAGTCTCACTCACACCATAACACACCGCACCAGACACAGTCAAAAGGGGTAAACAGCCAGCTATCAACACATCGCACTACCTACGCCTATAGCTCCCATATCCGCTGAAAGTCTAGCAGCTGTAGGCAGCCGGCAAGTCGAATACCACCGCGCGTATAGTATGTATGTGTGTGCGTTGTGTATCGGTGTGTATATGTAGGGGGGAGTGACAAAAGGAGGAACAGGGAACCTAGACTTCGAAGGGGGTGGTGGTGGAAGGGAATCAAGAATCAGAGAACGTAGAACGGAAAAGGGGAGCGAGGGAATAAAGGTTTTTGAAGATGGATGAATTGGATACGAATGCAGGCTCGGGAAAAAGTCGATGATAGTGATAGTGAGTGGGTGGTATGGAACGGATCGCGCGCGCGACGCCCGGTCGTCGGTCGTGGGCGTTACGAACAAATTGGGTTGAATCGAGTTTGGGTCGAGTCGAATGTAACTCCCGCCGATGCGAATTTCCGCATGTGAACGGTGGCTCCAGGACGCCCTGGTAATATTCCCTGCTTTCGCGTTGCCTCCAGCGGATGCGCGCCGTCTTCGGGTTGCTTGTCCAACACGCGCATCCCAGTGCCCGCAGGGTGGGCACGACCAAGGGCAGTTACCAAAAAAGGAAACTGCCACTTGCGCCGTCGAAAAAGGACCTAAGTCCACGCATTGCGCCAAGAAGGAAGAGGGATCAGATGAGAGAAACGTGACGATTGCGTTCTCCCTCTTTTCGTCCTGCAACTCCGTCTCCTTCCCCCGTTCCCGCACATGTTCTCTCTCTCGCTCGCGCTCCTGTTCTCATGGCCTCTCTCACTCGCACTGCTGCGCCGTCTCCCCCTTCAGGTGCTCGAGCTTCCTGCGTGTCTGCCGCTCCGTGGACAGCGGTTTAGCGACGAGCAGAGGTACGGGGGCGGCCACAGGCGGCGGGAAAGGGTACTAGGACGTGACCCCCAGCGATGCAGGGCTATCCCACGCGGGCAACGGCGGCTGCACGGTCAACGGCGATGTCACCATCTCGCTCGGTCCTGGTGGCATGTCAAGCTTATCGCGCAAGGACAGTGTCTCAGCGAGAACATGCAATGAGATGTCGCGCGGGACATCAGGCTCCTCCGACTCTGACCACGCAACAATGTCGACGTCGACATCCATCGCCTCGTCTTGGAGCCACGCCTTCCCTTGCCCTTGTCCACCCACGGCGGTGCTTGCGTCTGGGCAGCCGCCGTACCACCATCGCTTGCGCAGCGTCGGCGTGTAAATTGACGCTTGAGGCCGCTCTCGTCGACTCTCACGTCGCGTCGCCGTCTATTGCTGCATGTGCGCTCCTTGCGATCCTTCCGCGAGGTCGTACCTACAAAGCAGTCAGAAAGATGGATAGACAGCAAAAAGAAGGGGAGGGGAGACGGTAGAGGGAGAGCGCACGATTTAAATGACGCACCAGCATCAGCATCATCCATGACATCTACACCCCTATTCTCCTCTGTGTCTCACCCGCGCGCTGGTCCTTCGGGCATGATATCCTAGCACGCTCGACGACGTACGCTTTGCTCGAGCCTGACGCTGCCGCTGGGGCTCGCCCTATATGCGTCTATACCCATACTCATACACACCCATACCCCGCCCCCGCCCCAGCGTAGCCGTTCCCTAACCGAATCCCACCTCCACACCCCGCAAAGCCGCGCGATGCGTCCAGCAATTCCGCGCGGTCAAGCATGGCCCCAGTACATCCACCACTCCCACTCACGTGCTCGACCGCACGCAATGCCGAAGGGCGGGCCCAAGCGCGTATCGGGCGGTGGAGCATCGGGTCGCGCGAGGCGCTTGAGCTGGTGGTGGGCGTGGTCTTGGGTGAGGGCGAGAATTTTGAGTAGAAATAGACGTGGGGAGGAGGACGAGGTGTGAAATATCGCCGAGGACAACGGCCGCACGGCGAGAGATGCGGGCGACGCTGATCGCGATGGCGTCCGGAAAGTATGCAGCGACAAGGACGACGACGGTAGACGCGCGGCACGTCGTCGTCCCTGATGCCGACATCGATATCCATCATGTTGTCGCAGCTTGTGCACTGGGATACAATCTGAAGGGGCGGGACGACGTGCTCCATTGCGCGTATGACGCGTGCGCTCGCGGGTTCTTGTTCGTCAGCGCGCCGAGGTACGCCGCGGTCGGCGTGCATTGCGCAGCGTGCGCGCGTAGTCGGGTTTGGGTGGCGGCGTGCGGGACTATATCGTCGTCGATGAAGGCGTACTGTGTGCATACGTGCTCGAGCTCATCGACGTGCATATCGTGGACAGGTCGCGTCTCGACTGTACCGGCGCGGCGCGAGGAAATGGATGCGCGGCGAGAATCTTTCTATGGGAGCGTGGCCGTTCGTGGGGAACGTGTCTGCAGAAGTGTCAGTAAATCGTGAGATACAGGGAAGGAATGGGCGCAGACAAAAACGAGGCTAGGGCTGTCACAAGGAGACGAAGCATAGCAAAGAGAGAACGAAAGAGACTCACGGGTTAGATTCTGAGGCGTGCACACGCGCCAAATCCTCGGGCACGCTATCTCGAGAGTGCAGAGCATGCCACGGCATGGCACCACTGCCCGCACGTGTCGCACGCGATTGGGCATCCATCGTCCACTGTCGATCTACAGCGGCACTTAGCTTGACGTACCACCAGTCAATAGATATTCGAATACAATTGGTGATTGACGCACTGGACCCCGTCCAGGGGGCGAAGGCGGCAGAGGGTAGTGATGGAGGGCTGGTCCCCGCACTTTAAGAAATGGGGAAAGGCTGCGGGACGGGAACGGGTGGAGGCAGTAGAGGCGGGTGGAAAAGCGCGCGGAGCAGACCGATTTGCCATCATGATAGTGATAGGGTAAACCCCCAGCTTAGATCGGCCGAGAACGATCATTATGCGTGACGCTCGACGTGACGCGTTTCTCCTGTATATCCTCTGCTCTTCAGGCCCATGTGCCATGCCTGTGCTCTAGGAAAACCGTTAAGGTTGATTTTTAACCAAAGGATATAACCTCGCGGTGGTTACTTTCAACTGCTGTTAGCTTGTTAATCAAACTACGACAGGATGTAATTTTTGTACTCAGCCGCAGGTTGAAAATGTCAAATAACAACCTACCTCTGGTAGTTGGGTGCCAGCTCGTCATAACATCCACTGGTAGGTTATTTTGGGTCCTCACAACCAACCTCCACAAAGCTGCATGTCAACCCTCCGTAGACTCATTTGCATCCAATTTGACGTTGTTTTAAACTCAGGTGTTGGTTGATAGAAGAAATCGAGTGTATTGAAAAGCTATTACAAATATTCGAATATTCCACGCTACGGGCTCCGTCGCGCGCCGCCGATGACCCGTCGAAAGGTACCATGCAACATTGGCAAATAAAAGAAATAACTACGAGTGATTTGGCTTCACAGGGAACACTCAGAACACCTTACCATTGCGCGCATGTCGAAGGATGGTATATCTGCAGTCGCGGCGTATCAGACTCAGTAGCAATGAAAGAGAGGTAGCGGATGCACCTGTGCTGCGGCCTTTGTGAGTTTGTGAGCGTGCAAATCAGAGATCCGGAAGTGCGGGGTAGCGGTACAGAACCATTCGTCCTATAGGTCATTAATATAATTAGCCTGTCGAAGGAAGCAAATGAGAAACTGCAAACACATACCGTATGCCATCCGTCTTTGGACCTATCGTCAGCCAAGAATAGCGCCAAACGAGCATGTCCAGGCTGGCTCAAGATGATGTCTCGCACGTACAGCGTGTATGACTCGGATGGAAGATGGGAGAGTGGTGGGCATAGCATGTGGGGAGTTGTGTATCAAACGCAGGTGGCGCTGAGCACTCGACTGAGAAGCACGGGTGATTAGCAGGTTAACAACTCCAAGGAAGTGCACAGGTGCACCTGGATTCATCATGGTCTGCCGGTGTTAAGCCAGGCGCCCGTCGTGGAGCTCAAGATGGGTCATGAGGATGTAGACTCGCAGCCGCGGATGCGGTGTGCACAGGGGTTGGGTCCAGGGCTAGAAAAAAAGAAATGAATGAAGAAAATGGTAGATGTATGAGTATGCAAGGAAGAACCACAACTTAGGCAGTTCTATACAGCAAGAAAGCAACAAAAATGATCCCTAGAATCCTCCGCCGTGTCTTGTGCGCATATAAGATCTTTAGGGAGTGTGGAGGACCGGGTAAGGGGCGATTAATCGTGACTCTCCTGGGCCTGAGACTTTGTCAGTGCTCCAGGGACTGCTGAATTGAGAGAGATACTACTCCTTGGAAGATGAGTGAGATCCTGGCTGCGTTGAAGGCAAGGGCGGGGGGCGGGAAGTCATTGAGGTGGAGCAAGAGAAGAGACAACGACATCAGAATTGATAAGCTCAAAGTCAACACACGTGATTGCGCACAGACCACTGCCGTGACTGAAAAAGTCTCGAGTTATCATGCGCGTGGATATTCCTCAGCATTCGCATATAAAACTGACCAGAGGGAGTACATAGGCGTATAATATCTGAATACGGATTGTAAAAAGAAAATAATAGCGCGTGAAAGTCATGTGTAATGTTGCCGCGACTTCCGACTCCAAGCCATCCGGAGTAAGGCTCCAACCATTTCCATTTTTAAACGGTTATAACCGGTTGTAAACGGATTAATAATCCATTTAGTTTACGAACCCAGGTAAACGGTAAACAAATGGTAAACAAATGGTTTAAACGGTATTTTTTCCCATGTTTTCTGCAACTCGTTGAGACCTGCGGGGATAGCCTAGGCGCGTAGATTTGTTACCCGATGATTCTAAAAGACAGAGAGTCTAAGGTAAGTAATTATGGATAGTAAGAGAAAGGGAAGACTGGGAACACCCTCAGCAAACACGGAAAGAGACGAGTGCTGAAGGTGACGGGTGTAATGACAGATGGAACCCCAAAAAGGAAAGACGTCCGAAATGGAATGAGATTGTAAAAAGAAAGTACCGTACCTTCAATATCATGTGCCGGGCGTCGCACGGACCGCCTAAGACTGCTTAAAAGCTGTGACAATGTGCGTGACTAGACGCGTCTGCACGTTCTTCATTTTACTTACTTAGGTACACGAGCGCGACTTTCCTATCATTGTCGCGATGGCTCGTGACTTCTTTGCCATTCCAGGTACCAGTGTATCTGTTGAGTGACTCTTTTCAAAATCATGACACCTCTGCCACGAAACCTGCTCCTCCATGCATGTTGATACCATCATGAAAGCCATGCTCATAAAAATGTGGATCGGATCAAGGCTGGGTTATTCAAGTCAAAACAGTCGTAGTTATATAGTACCATCTACACCTAAAATATTATGAAAGTTACTGTGCTCAGAATCTATTGTTTTTAAATGTTTACAACCATTTATAAACATTTAGGAACCATTTACCGTTTAGTTTGCAGGCCTTTGTAAACGAAAACTAAATGGTTGGAGCCTTAATCCGGAGTCGAAGTCGCAGCTGACTTAAGTCGAGTTGAGCCGAGTTAGTGCTGCGACTCGGGTTGACTTCCAAGTCGACTCGAGTGACTTTAGGTCGACTTGATGCTTCGAATTCCCCAAAGGTGTCCTGACTCATTTACAGCACAAAAAAAGCACTTTCTTGAATTTTGATGGACCGTGACCTGAGCGTGTGGCACCAGGGTGACATCTGTCACGTTTTCATGATTTTTCGCGAAACTGGCGCAAATGAAGCTAGAACCCCCAAAATACCTTGTTGTATAAAATGTGCTCTGGAGTTGACCTGAGTCAACTTGAGTTGACTTGGACCTATCAAGTCGAGTCGAGTCGAGTCGAGTCAGATCCATGTTCAAGTCGACTTTCGAAGTCGTGACTCAACTTTTTGAGTTGCGGCAACATTACGAGTCTTAAAATTTATTTTAAGCTCGTTTATTTTGTCATGTTTTCCCGCCAACCTGGGTCGATTTTTGATACTGACGTAGTTGATTCGTGTTGGAAATGTTTCCTTATAAGTTTAAATTGAATGCTGTGATTTCCATTTATGGAACATTTTACCTCATTTGCGGTGAGTCATTGCCTTTTTTTACGCTATTCAATCTGACTGTAGACCCTTCCTAACAAGCTGGGCACATTGACAAATGGCCGTTGTGTCATTGTGCCGGATCCGGCCGAAACCGCCAGACACGTGCCAGAAACATTAATACAGCCAATATACATCCCCTCATATCTCTACTATTTCTCATCCATTCGCCATGATTTTAGTACTGCCAGAAAGCATAGGAAATTCCCATTCTATCTGCAAGGGAGGGCAAGAGCTGCAGGAAAGCAGTTCACAAGTTTTAATAGTATGAAGTTATGCTCAGTGCTTTTGCTTCACACTGCCATAATTGATGGGCTTTCAGATGGAGTGGCCCATGCAGGACCATCAGACCATCTAGCCTATGTACCCCACAAAGAAAAACACACCTTAGAGTGCCATGGGGTACACAAAAATCTATGAACAATTAAGTTTTTGCTCGTCATGGGTACACTGTTATCTACTGGCAGAATTATCTACTCACATCAATCCTTCATCTTGGCCTTATGTTTTAATAGCATGTTGCAGAAGCTGCAGCAGACAGCATGCTGTAGTGCATATGAATTGGCTGAACATTGATAGCAGTATTAATGTGGTAATCTGGTGTTCCACCCTAACAACATTGCCCCGGGTACATAAATAGCCTTGGAAACGATGCTGATACCTTCTATAGCATCATTTGTGACCGCTCCAATAGTTCTTATCTCTTTGAAAAATTTCAACACAATGCAAAATTGCCAACATTGATTGGGTATATTGATGTGGTTGATCTTGTGTTGCCCCCAGCACCAGATTGCCCTGGGTACATATCCAGCCCTATAAATGGTGTTGATACCTTCTACGGCATCATAGGTGACCGCTCCAATAGTTTGTATCTCTTTGAAAAATTTCTACACAACCTGAATTGGCTGAACATTGATTGAATAGGTTGATGGAGTCGATCTTGTGTTTCCCCCAGCACCAGATTGCCCTGGATACATATACAGCCCTAAAGATAGGGTGGATACCTTCTGAAGCAGCATATCTGACCATTACAATAGTCTGTACCTCTTCAAAAATCTTCTACCTAAACCAAAATTGCCAAACATTGATGGAAAATATTGATGTGTTCAGTCTGGTGTTCTCCCCTAGCACCAGATCGCCCAGGGCACATATACAGCTCCAAAAGTGGTGTTGATACCTTATATAGCATCATAGGCGACTGCTCCAATAGTTCTTACCTAATCGAAAATCCTCCACCCAACTGATCATTGATGGCAGTATTGATGCACAACTGGCATCATAGGTAACTGCTTCAATGGTCTGAACTGCCTATGAAGATATTTTTCCTCCCTTTCTTTCTTTACCACTTGCTGAAATACCTTTTATGTGTTTATCTTAACTTAAAAAGCTATGTATTCCGAAAATCTGGGTCTGAAGAGTACTATCTGCGAGGTGTTAGTCGGCCACTGGGATTATACACAGCCTGTAGCTCAAGCCAGTATTATTTTGATGTCTCGGGATGGAGTACAAACCAGGACACTGGTTCAGACAAAGTTTTGAGAGAAAGGGATATTCTGATCAAAAGTTATGGTGTTTTGATCACTGTTCTGAGACGTGCGAACCCAATTTTGTTCTCCATGATCATCTAACTGCCCTGACTTGCCACCACCCATTCTCCATAGTGTGTGCACCAATAATTAAAGTTAAGTTCAGTTATCCTCTCTAGCAAATTGAACAAAAGGCCAGAGGCCGATGAGTTTTGCCATGCGCCAGCAATGGCCTTCAAGCCTTTCATTAGTCATGTGACAATGCACGTCTGTTTACTTCCATAATCAGCTAGTCATCGTCTTCGACGTCGCTGCCACTCCCAAGCTCACTCTCATCGTCCCCTGGCCTGCAATCCCTGTCAACTGTTGGGTGAGCATCGTCTTCATCAGCAACTTGACAAGTTCTTGTCGGGTTCCTTTCCAGCACTTTTTGTTCTTTTGTCTTTTTGAGTAACTTTTTTGGTCGCTTTTTTCGAACCAAGAATTGCTTTCTTTTTTTGTATCTTTTGAGCCTCCTTTTCAATGCTCTTTTCCATACTCGTACCTTACCCAAATAAACGGCCCTTCATATTATTGCCCTGTGTAGTGTTTATGCTCTGTCTTCTGTGGGAATTGAGGTGTGTTCAGTTCCCTTCATGGCTCTCATTTTATCCTGTTCCTCGCTAATTTCCGAGCTTCAGCCACATTTCAATGCATCGGCGTGCATTCAGATGCATGTGTTCAACGCGAGTAAAAGAAAGTAAGCTGAAAATCCAAGGCGAAACAACTTAATTTCAGTCTGTTCTTCGCGAAATTTACATAGGATTAAAATGCTATCTCGTGGGCATGATGATCTGCATACTTGTTAACATAAAAGGCTTGGAAAGCATCTAAAGAATCAGAAAAATCGAAGTCCGCCACCGGAACAAACTCCTTTCCGGCAACGCCAATGAGATGTGCACCGCGAAGCAAAGAATCTATGTGTACCACTGCCATTGCACGTTCCCCAGGCCGGCCACGAATGAAATCGGGTTTTACAATCCACATGTTGGTGTCCGGACACGGCTCCTGGCCGTGAACTGAAAACCAGTGCATAAGTGCGCAGGGATAGTCAATATTGCGGAATTTGAATCGGAATAGAAGGAAGACTCGGGCCGCGTGGAGTCCACGGAATCCCGGCGCGTCGGTGTCATACTCAATGAACACACAGTCGTATCGAGGCGGGCCACGGTACCATGATTTTGTTGCCCGAATGCGCTCGTGGTGCATGTCTCCAACACCACAGACATCACTTGGTGCATAGAAGACTGCACAAGCTGAATTATAAATATAAATGCGCTCGGAGAACTCAGGACAGTCGGATATAGGAACTTGACCGCCAGTCGTGGCCGCGTCGGGATTAAGTTGGTCATAGAGAGGAATCGCCGAATAAGTTCGTGCAGGCGCGGCTGACCAATATGCACGGCCAGATGATGGACGTCGCGAGGCACCTTTCGAACTACAAAAAGACAGTTTTGGCCAACGTCACTTCCCCAAGAATGGTGGGCCCCGGAACATCGCCATGGTCAATGCGGTCGTCGTCCGGGTCAACAGCAGGATCCTCGGGCACTGAAGGAAGCGGAAGTGGAAGCGGAAGAAGCGCATCATCCAGCATTCCGCGAGCAGTAAAATCCACCCGTGCTGCCGCCAATTTATCGAGGCGTTGATTGGTGAGGAGGATTTGACTCAGGGGCTTGTTGCGGCTTGAGCGTCGATATGGCTTCTTAACTGCCTTGATATGCTTCGACTCCGTGATGGAGGAGCACAATCCATTTGGGGCACCAAACGCCTGGATGAGAGGCCGGTAATGCATCATAGAATGCTGGCGAGGCAGTGAAAATCCATCTGGTCTAATGACCCGAAAGATCTCACGCGCGTCGTGAAAACGTTCGACGGTCACGTCAATGGCAAGAAGAGTGTCTTCGTCAATGACAGACCGACGTACGAGGTGACAAAATTCGGTGATATGAGCGACCGTTTAAACCACTTGATGGGGTACATGACCCGCAATCGCCGGGAGGTAGACCTACCAAGGAGAATTTAATTACATTTTCCAGCTCTTTGAATGAAGCATACATACCTTCATCAATCCCTTCGAATCATTACCCGTCCACTGCTTGAATCCTCGCCCCACGGGGAAATGGCGAAGCCCCGGGAACGGCGGGGTGATGGCAATGCTGTGGATGTATTTTGAATAATGTATGGAAAGGAACGACAGTGAAGACGTACCGCCGATCAATGTCAGCCAGAATTCGCTCCGCATCAGCATTATCATTTGTCGCTCGGATGTATTCTTCTACCCAGTCGACTATGTGATCCTTGAATGTGCCCTTGATGATTTGGTGGAGAAGATCCATTGAAATTAATTCGTGGATGTCGGCGCGCGGGAAATCAGCAGTGAACGGCTGCAATGATGATGTTCAAGCAGGGAGAGCGGAGTGGTAACTGAGACTTACGATTATACCTCCGACAATTCCAAAATCGTCCCACAGTTCCTTGAGGGTACACCCTCCCAATAACGCATCCGTATGCTCAGCGCACCGTCGGGGACTATCTCTATCAAGGTCATGCGCAGGAGAGAGACAACTAAAATGGTTCAGTAAATGTGCAAGTGGGATGGGTCAAGACTTGAACATACCGAGGGCAGTATCCTTGCACAATGCACGTCAATAAGGCTTGCTCCGGATAATCGGCGATGTAGGGACCAAGCCCATATATTGCGCGACGGAAATGCCCATCTGCGCACCGTGTGCTACTACTAGGGCTGGCAACCGTAACCGTGCCGCACGGAATACGGCACCGTAATACGGTCACCGTAACCGTGCCGTGGGGCCTCTCGGACGCTCCCGCTACGGCACGGACACGACACGGGAGCTGGCCGTGTGGACCGTGTAGTCACACGGCCGTAATTTCATGCCGTTTCACGGTCGTAACGGCTACACGGAACCCCACGGTTGCCGTACCGGCTTCAGGATTGCATGTTCAGACCCGGGCCGTAATGAGACGGCCGTGTGGAGACACGGCCGTCTTGGTCACGGCCGTGACCGTATACGGCACGGTTGCCAGCCCTATTCCATACGGCAACACCGGCGGTACCGAGTTTGTTGCGCCAGCCATCGACCTTGTCCTGGGCCTGACAGCGATGAGACGGCCAACTCAAGACAATAAAACAAATTTCGACAGACCAGCTTGGTGATGACATTGACAAGCACCAGTTGATTGTCGCGAGGGTCTTCTGTCGAGACAGCGTAGTCCGGGAAAACATCGTTCCAGATCTGAATGACATCGCTAGTGCTGGCATCTTCCCATCCGCGAATAGTCCCTACAAACGAGAGCAGCGGTGGCGTGAATCGGGTCTTGAATTGGGAGCGGATCTCATCAGGAATGTCGGTGAGCTTGATATCCGCCTTCTTGATTTTGTCGCCACCGTGGCGGCGTGCCGATGAGGCTACCAGGCCAGGGGCGTCGGTCTCGACGATGCCAGCGATGGAAGTAACCTAATTCATCCATCACGAACGTGACTCAGACCGTCAATGCCGTTAACTGGAACTTGCAGGCACACTCACCTTGGCTCGAGCGAACATTGCGTTCTCGGTCACCTCGACCGTGTAATCACGCTCATCCCCATCATCGACATCCGACTGGATACCGCCAATAGCGCTGGAGTCGCTACCCGGCGGCATCTCTGTGTCACTCGAAGCTGCGCGGCGATGGCTGATGAAGGACACGACGCCTGAGCTCGTCGACCTCGAGCGGCTGGGGGCAGGAGTGTTCTCCACGGCTGGCGTCCTGCCGCGACTCCAATCGATTCGAATGCCACCAAGACTTGTTTTCTTTTGCTTTTTCTTCGGGTTCGACCTTCGACACGTCAGTAAATGAGTTTGACTGCAAAATAAAATAACTTGCTCGACTGGCGGCGCCTTTCGTTTTCCCTCTGTTAGGCTCCTTTGGCTGCATCTTGGGAGCCATGGCAGTAGAAGAAAAAGAGAAGGTCGGTTTGGATGTGGCGTGATTCGAGTCATTTGCTTTCCGCGCGCAATCCGAACAGGCGGCCCACCAGCGGTGCCTGCACAGTCACATATGATTTTTTTGTCGACCCACTCTATTCTCCGTTATCGCTGCAATATGATCTCTTACCCAACGTCCCCATGCGCGCATGAAAAATCTAGTCTATTTTTCTGCCCTTTCAGTTGCCTGACTTTTTGAAGCGCGGAAAATCACTCAGTGAGTTTGGGGGCTGGCCATCTATCGAAAACTGAGTATGCCTGAGTCTTATCCTACCAGCTTGATCATGCATATGATTTTTTCATCAGCTCTTTACCGCTCCAATTTAGTTTTGCCGCAATTTTGCGAAGTCTGTTTTCCGAGTTTTTACTTCACTATGGCCACCCGCCGCCAATTCACTGCGGCCTCGTTTGTCTGTCTCGAGTGCGGAGAAGGGTGCAAGTCAGCCGGCGGCCTTAAGCTGCATCGAAATACCCATGTTACACTTCCAACGGCACATCCGGTTCCCTCGAACTCGTCACATATTGACCTTGACGATCTGCCCTACAATAACGATAGCCCCCCACATTCTCCGGGTCCTGAACCTCGCCAATCCCTTCCGCCTCAGCGCATTGTGCCGCCTGTCCAAGACGGAATAACCACTGAGCGACATCCGATTTTAGATGGTGTGCAGTGTCGTGGAATCTAAGTCGAGGATCAAGTGCTAATATATCAGTGATTACAGGCACTCCTTGTGACGCTGAAGGCAATGACTTGCCTCCAGAAGCTCCCCCGCCATCATGGGAGGAGCGCGCAGCCGACGACTACTTCCCTTTCGAGATTCGCGCTGAGTTTGAGTTTGCGGAGTTTTTGTATGTCCGGGAGGAGATGTCGGCAAAGGGGGTAGATCGTCTTGCGTAGTTACTTGCGGCTCTATACGAGGGAACAGATCCTCCATTTGCAGACCACAAGGATCTGTATGCGACCATTGACGCGATTCAGCAAGGAGAAATCCCATGGCAGTCCTTCTCTGTCAAGTACACTGGCCTAATTCCAGAGAACGGCCCAGTTCCTGTTTGGATGATCGAGACATTTGAAGTCTGGTTTCGATCACCCCTTTCTATATTTGAGAAACAGCTCGCCGACCCCGACTTCAAGGACGAGATGGACTGGGCGCCGAAACGTATCTTCAAGGATGGCAAGCGGCAGTTTGTTGACTTGTTCTCAGGTAATTGGGTTTGGGAGCATGCGGTGAGTTGTTGAATGATTTGTGCATGTCGACCAGTTAACTGATTATTTATCTTCAGGATAAAATTGCAGCAGACCCCGAATGCCACGGAGCATTGTATGTTCCCGGGGTATTTGGTAGCGACAAAACTACGGTATCTTCTGGCACCGGCAATACCGAGTTCTACCCGTTCTAAGGCGGGATTGGCAACGTGCATAATGGAGTGCGAAAAGCACATCGCGAGGCTCTGTCTGTGATGGCCTTCCTGTCGATTCCCAAAAATATGATTCCTTGTCCTTTGTTTGCGGTAAAATGCTCATAAAAAATGTTTCAGCGACACGCCAATACGCCAAGAGCAAGGAGTTTCGCAAGTTTCGGCGGCAGCTTTTCCATTCATCTATCGCGCGAATCCTTCAATCACTTAAGCCCTATATGACAAGACCGCGTAGCACCAGTAACCCTAGGAGTTTTGCTTAAACAATCCATGTTGAGACATTAATCCCGGATTAAATCCAGGATTAATTAATCCGAACACAAGCAAAAGTGAATGAAAAAAGAGACCGTAAGGGGACTCGAACCGACACCAAGACATAGAAAGACAGACACCACTACCACTAGACCATCAGACCACTGGTAGCTACATGTCCTAATAGCATCAGGAGAGTATGAGAGATTCCAGCAACTCTGCTTGGACTTTCCTCTTGTAACTTCAGATGAGTTGAATTGACAAGATGGAGTGTAAAAACAGTGTTTAAACCAGTTGAATATTCTGAACCAATTAAGCTGGATTAATGATCAGATAAATCCTTGAAGATCAATGATTTTAAACATCCTCAGATCAAACCTCTAGCTGATCTTGGAGAAGCATTAACAGGCCTACAACATCAGTAACATCATTGACTACACAACAATGCTGAATCACAGATGAAAGATCAATGTTTAATCAGCCTAGGTGAACAATGGAAGATAGACTTTATTCCTCAGGTTGAAATTGATGAGGCGTTTTGGACCTTTTTAAAGAAAGTCGACTTGTCTTGGGAAAGTAAAAAATCCTTTTCGTTCTTTGGACCCTTTTTTCACTTTTGGTTCTTTAAAAAGACGAAAAAGCCGCAAAAAGAAAAATTGTTAAGTTGCTGATGTCAAGTTCATTACCAACTGGCAAATCTTCGACCCCATCCTTCGAAGAACCTTCAACAAAATCTGGGCGGTCACCTGCGGCCTCAACACGCCTCTTCTTGCGAGGGCGCTCTTCACGATCGTCAAGACTGGCAGAGCCCTGAGCCGCCTTCCGTGCCTCTCTCTCCTGCCGATATATCTTAGCCCTCTTCACTCAGGAGCCCGATTCTGAGCAGAGAGCGGCATTGGCTGCCAGGTGGTCATACCCAGAAGGATGGTCAAACTTGCCGGTCCTGTAGCCGCTGTTTCTCTGATTGTGCAGGAACTGCATCGCTAACACTATCGTCGCCCAGTCGTTCTCCCTTCGACGCATATACGGTACTTTTTCTTTGACCTGGGCAAGGTGAGTCTCGACAAGTTCTAAGATGAGTTCTGATTTCTAAAAATTAGCTCACCGCTTCCACGACCAGCGAACACTTCGACAATGACTGTTTATTCCATGCAATGCTGAGATCCATCTCGCTGCTCTTCACACAGTCTCGCACAATCGACTAGGGGTCCACGAGGTAAGCACATTAATATTCGACAGATACGCTTGACAGTTGATACTTACCATATAGGCATCAGAACATAAGTCGTGGCTATGCCTGTGCCACGTGCACACTTCCTATTTCCCAAGTTCTCAAGTCCCAAACGATACATTTTTTGCCTCCACCATCGTGTCTTCCTTCCCAAACCCGCCGCCGCTCGAATTTCGTGGACAAGCAAGTACGATGTCGTCATTGCCATGATCACATGCACCCAGAACCCTTGAGAAGATAGCAGCAAGCATGACTACCAGCCTGAAAGTGTGCAGATATTACGCTCTCTGATGGCGGCCACACTTTTTCAGCGGGCACACCTTCAACCACGGTCATCGATTTTGTTTGGGTGATACGTTTGAGCGTCATCTGCCGGCACCGCGCCGTCTGTGGATGCACACCTCCACGCGCCGTTCGTGCTCGACATGGTCATGGCTGAACTTGGGACGCAAATTGTCTTGATCGTGATCGATGACATCAGCAAATTGACAAAACACCTTTTCACAGCTTTTTTGACTTTTAAAAGGACAAAAAGACGAAAAAGGTGAAAAGGACTTTCATCTTTTAAAAGCTAGGCCCCTTGGCTTTTACAAGAGGAAAAGCTCCCAAAAAAGTTGAAAAAGGTGAACGTAAAGTACAAGAAAAGGGGGCGGAAAACACTCAGAAAACACAAAAGAAATCGTAAAAATGATATATTTCAGCGCTAACTATGTACATTCATGCCTCGAGCACTCTTCCCTGAATACCGCCGCCACGCCCCGTCCCCAAAGAGTACAATGTGCAGCGTCCGGCCGAACACCCGGGACGGACGGGGCGGGATTTATATATGTGCACAGGTCGATGCTGCCCACGGCCGACACGAGGGAACGATAGAACATTGACTAATGGTGAAGCATCAGCTATCATATCGACTCCATATAGTATAACAACACACCTGAAAACATATACGGAAACCCTTGCGTTCGTTATTGTCCCACCATCGCGTTTGTCCACCAGGGGGGACGGGTACAGGAAAAAACTACCACAGATATTTATGACCCAGAGCGTGTAGGTTGACGTTGTAAGCGTGTTTACGGGAGTGGACGACTTGACATGGCTACCAGCAGTGCTTGCATGGTCTTGTTCTTCAGACGAGTTGACACGGAAACTTGAGGACGACTTGAAATTGCGAGGGCTTGAGAGGGCCTGAGTAGAGTGGAAGATACAATTCTTGAATGAATACAATATGAGCTTGACGAAGGCCGATGTAGGGCGAGCACGGCGGAGGAAGCTGAACTAGCCGAGTGAGCGCTGGGCTGGGAGCTCGATTGAGCGGCTTGATTGGGTTGGGGTGCAACTGGTTTGAGAAAACTGTGGGTAGAGCTAGGGTGCGCGGTAAGCTGTAGTGAACAGCGGGGGAGGACGCAGCGGGAGGCGGCGAGATGGAGGGAGAGAACAACCAACCAAGTGATCGTCAAATCACGCCATCTGTCATTCCGTTGCCAACGCTCCCCATCATGATGCGTCGGAGTTTGAAAGACTTATGAGATTCTTCGCTCACTGGCATGCGAGAATACAGACTGGTCTAGCCCTGTTCCAAGGCCAAACCGAACAATATTCGATGTGACTTCAACTGGAGTGATAGTCTGTGTTTTGCCCCTTTTTCACACTCATTTTGGAATTATTTCTTGTTCGGCACATTCTATTTCTCACATCCTTTGCGCATCCTTGTTCTTGGTCAACTCGTGTAGGTCATTGATATTTTAACCCAATTTCACTTCTCCACTGTTCTCTGGTGCATGGAATTAAAATATTATCTTGCCAAAACACAAGAAGCTCCAAAAGCTGTCAAAGGACGAAAAGTGTCACAAAAATTCATCGGAAAAGCCGCGAAAAAGCTGAAAGTTGGAAAAGCTGCAAAAAGCCCGGGAAAAAGGACTTGTCAATTTGCTGATGGACCTTCAGGCGCTGCGTGGGCATTCGCTGTACAAGGATCTGCAATTCAAGACAATTCGGCTGCACCATTTGAGCATACCGAGGCTGTCGCAGTATGCGGGCGGGAGAAAGGAGGCGGTGGGTCCCAGTCAGTTCTGTTTCCTTTTGTTGCATTAAAGTTATTTCTAGGCCCGCGCCTCGTCTTCACCGCCCTCATCCACATAGATCCGTGATTCCCCGTTCCGCCCCGGCTCGCCGACACCCTACACCTGGGCAACGATTTCATCTCGTCCCCCGAAGTATTGGGTACAGAAGGAACGTGCAGCTAGCACTGTATTTGGAGGGCGAGGTCGAGGGTGAGTTACGAGGAATGCAGGCAGACAGTTGACGGGAGATAAACGGGGATGGGTAGGCGCTATCGTGGTCAGCACATCTATTCATTATTAAGACGGGTATGTCGGGTAGGTAGAAAATGAGACTGAAATCCCTAGCCAATAAAGATTTTTTTTTTTTTTTGCAAACGAGCTCATCCTGAAACAAGCACCCAAGCCACCAAGTTCGTCACTTAACCATCTGGGATGCTGGGAGTACATCAGCCCTCCTGCCCAGTGCCTCCTGCAAAGCCCAGGAAGTGGTGTGTGTTATGTATCTGGTTCAACTGCCCCCGAGCCTCGTTGTGTGTTGGCGCAGGCAGCCACCAATACTGTGCAAATGGTGTGTGCGGACACAATGCAGCAGAAGTTCCAAAAAAAAAAAAAAAAAATAACTGGACCAGGTCCAAACTATAAGTAGATTCATTTAGTGTATTATGTAGTGCCCGACTTGGGGTAGAAGAAGATAGAAATGATACACGGACTGGATATGTAACACTTTTGCTTTGCGCGCTGGCATCGGGTGATGCCAGCCGCTCAACACCCGCCTGTCCGCATCCAGCAACTCGCCCACGTTGGTCCGACAGCGATGAATGGCTTCCCCTTCGTGGTGCTCGGTGGCCGCACGTACTCAGAATCCCCTCCCACTTCTGCTGGGTCCGCAATACCCCCTTCCGCCTCTCCTGCGGTCCATGCCCCGGGCCCTTCTATGCCCCCATGCACCCTCAAGCTCTTTCTTCTGTTCTTTTGGCGTTGGTGCAACGTCGACAAGGAGAGCGGGGTCGCGATGGTGTACGGTGATTTGAGGTGGGTGTTCATTTGCATGTCTACGTTTGAGTCCCTAGTCAGAATTATCCAGAAAAAAAAGACTGGACACACCGGTTATCGTGCCATGAACAACAGAGCCATTCTGTCAGTGGACAGCATGCTCGAGTCATCAGCGAGGGCGCCGCACTCGCGCGGCCATTTTTGTTTGTTGATTGCGTAGCTTCGTTTCGACAGTGGCAAAGTCCAGGCTAGGTCCAAGAGGGCAGTATGCAACGAGGGAGACTTGCGTGGAAAAGAGATACAAAGGCCGGGATGTCGCCAGTAGTAGTACAGTGAGAAAACGAGCGTTCGGGGGCTGTTACGTGCCGGAGGGAAGCAGCGGACCAGATGACACTTGAAAACCATTGGCTGGCAATGGCTGCTGAACATAGGTATCAAATCTGATGTATCCCGATCGGGAACATAGTAGTTTTCAAGGCAACGGCCGGAAATCAAGTTGGCCCCATGAAAATTCAGCGCTGTCGGCCGCTTTTGAGCTCGGATTCAAGGTCAGATTTGAGCTAAATACATATCAAATCCCTCTGAACTCTCCCTTTTTCTCTCTCATTTTTCAACTTGAAAAACTTGAAAAAACACGGCCAGCCACAGACATAGGTTATGAGCCGCTCTTCATGCCCAAGAGGTGAGCGGCCGATAAATCCGTGAAATTGACCTCTTTTCAGACTTAGCTCGGAGTTCAGTCCGATCCATTGATAAGATTACTGACAGATTATGTAGAGTAAAGATCATTCTCGAGCCGCTTGCGATCGCAGTGAAATGCATGCAGGCTCCTGACGCTGGGCTTGATCAAGTCCTGCTGATGCTGGGAGACCTGTATCGCATCTATGATTCTCGTGAGATTACCACACGCATGTGTAATTGTGTCCAAAAGAGCCTCGAGAAGCGTTGGCTCGCTATGGAACGCGACGTGTTCACTCTCACCCTCTATCTCAATCCGTACATCCGCAGTACTGCTTTTTCCAAGAAGAATCCTGCTCTGAAACCGATCGCTCTTTTCGCAACCGCAAAGAAATTATACAAGCGGTTTTTCGACGAGAAACCTGATCTGGATTATCAGGCGGCCTTCTTTGATTACAGCCGGAACATCAAGGAATTTTCTTCTACATACATGCAGCTTGAAACGACTAAGCAGATGTACGAACGTGAAGTACATTTTCTTGTTTTCCCTGATCATTGCACTGCAACAACAATTTTCTAGAACAAACGTGTTAGCGTGGTGGTGGTGTGGGAACATCTTCTTACTGAAGACTGGGGCAGCCGCAATGGCCTAGTAAAACTCGCCATTTTATTGTTGAGCATTGTCGCCAATTCTGTGGGATCTGAATGCGGGTTCAGTAAGTTTGGGATATATCTGACCAAACTTCAGAGCCAGCTATCCATTCAGAGAGTTGCAAAATGAACGTCATTGACATGGAGCTGAAGCACACTCACGAGGAATTGGGGCTGACAACAGATCGTATTAAGCGGAAATTCATGAAGTTTGTGGAGAAGTGTGGGGTGGAGAGTGGTGGTATGCTGGGTTATGACGACACAGACACATTTGTGGGCCTTTTGACACAGCTCATCCAAGATCTGCGGGGCCGATGACACATTGAACGATGACAGCAATGACGAGAACAGTGACGGGGACAAGAATGCAGAGGGTTCCGGAGACAATGAAGTCATTCATTCACCCCCCCACTACACACTCAAACAACTCTTCGAATACCCTAGTCTCGAAAATGCGTTGGGTTTTCATTGACAGTATGGGATCATGGATCTACAGGAAGAACTTGAAGTATATGATCTTTTGATGGAGGATGATTAGCTGTAGATACCTTTCTTCTGAACCAGCTTTCTTATGCGACCTCTCATGCGGTACTGTTACGTTTCGCGAGCTCATTCCAAAAAAGGAAATTCGGTCAACCGACCGGCCAAACTGATGGTCAAAGGTCAAAAATTCCGGTCGGCCATGGTCAGCCGAGGTCAAAGACAACACTGACTGGGCGGGTCTGAATGGCATCGGTGATATCAGGTGGGTTTCAATTGCTCGTTGGGAAAGCGAAGTGTTGACTACTTATTTCCAGCACAAGCACCTCCAATCACGGTAGTCAATGTGACTGCGCAGATGCTGCCTTCCCTTGTTGCACCAGGTGAGTCCCCGGCTTAGCTCTATATTGTACTATTGTACTGAAGAATATTCTAGCACCGGCGCCGTTTATATTTGGGCTTGATACTGCCCAATCCACACTGAATACATCTAGTCTCACCTCTTCCTAGGGACTCCCGGCAATCAATAGGGTTGTTCACAATAGCCCTTTTTCACGCCCTTTTTCTGCCCTTTTTCTGCCCTTTTTGCCATTCTCTTCGTTTTTTGCCTGGTTTTTTTTCCCTTTTCCAATTAGAAGTCCAAAAAGGGTAGAAAACCAAAAAGAACGGGGTCCTACATGCAATTTTGGGAAAAATGAAAAAAAGAGGGTGCGAAAAAGGAGGCTATTGTGAACACTCTGGTCTGATGCTTCCTTTTTCCACCCTTTTTGATGCCCTTTTTGCTTCCTCTTTCCCATTTCATGCAGTCTAGGCACACCTATTGCTCCTCAAAGGTCACATACCATCTCAAAGGTGCAAAAAGGGCTAGGGTGATTTTTTCTGGATTTTATAGCTCATGATTTATCAAACAGGAAAAAGGGAGCAAAAAGGGAGCAAAAAGGGCGCAAAAAAGGGCGCAAAAAGGGCGCAAAAAGGGCAGATGTGAACAACCCTAATGACTCGCAGGAGACCTTTTACTTTAACCTCGACTCAACTGGGCCATCTTTCAACTTCAACTCCAAATTCCAGTCTCTCGCGGCTTCTTCCGTGGGCTTTGCCATGCCATTTGATGGACTGGACAACTTTGAATATGAGTGAAAATAAGATGTTTGGGTATGTTTACAACCTTCCATAAAAGGCAATCCCTCTGGAATAAGTCATTTTCACTCAGATTTTGAAATTAGCTTTTTGTAGGAGGTGCATGGGAAAGATCTGGTAGCATGGTCAAAAGTCACTGCCTTGAAGCCCCTCCTAGATGCATGCCTAGCGCTGTGGAGGCATCTAAAATTGGCTAGGTTCAGCTAATTCTAGTTGCCTAGACATCCTGCAGTCTAGGTGCACTGATCTCCGCGATGGCTACCTAGACTTGGAGAGTTTAGCTGGATCAGCGTGCCTCGACACCGTGAATCTATCCCCCTAGCAACCAGTTAGTCTAACCATCACTTCGTTGAGATATGCCGAGGTGTCTCGGCACTGTATAGCTAGCCGGTCCCACTCGGCTACATGGCCAATGAGGCTGGATGCTGGCTAGGTGCCTCGGCATGCAGTGATCTAGAAGGGGCTTCAATGCAGTGAGTACTCGTTGAGTAGTGCAAATTAGCACTTTGGATCATATCAATACCTGTTCATTTGAGCTCACAATCACTGTCAGAAAATGGCCATTTTCAGCAAAAATAGCCATCTTGTGACGGCAATTGTGAGCTCAGATGGGCAGGTATTGATATGATCCAAGGTGCTAATTTGCATTACTCAATGAATACTGTTTGACCATGCTACCAGATCTTTCCCATGCACCTCCTACAAAAAGCTAATTTCAAAATCCGAGTGAAAATGACTTATTCCAGAGGGATTGCCTTTTATGGAAGGTTGTAAACATACCCAAACATCTTATTTTTCACCCATATTTTCGGTCTAAAGGTTGTTTGGGGCAATTTGATGCCCCTGACATGGAGAACTACATTCATGGCAAGTTTTTTTGCTGTGACTGTAACAACAAGAACAATGACAATACAGCTGTTTCAAGAAAATTGTCCAGTTTTTGATTGAGTGGTGCTGCTCAATTTTTATTTACCTCTGATTGCTCTTGAGTCCTTTACTGAGTTGTTGTTGCACTCCACTTTCTATGTTTACCCAACCATGCCTCAACTTTTTCGACTGTACTGGTGCTGATTCTGAGGTTGAATGCATATCATGTTGATTTAAGTCACAATGGTAGAACAGGCAATGCATTAGATGCATTTTCTCACTCAAGACATGTGTGTATTGCTCATGTTCTGAGGAGCTGGGGTAAATCAACAGCAGACAGAGGTAAACAAAAATTGAGTAGCACCACTCTATCAAAAATGGTCAATTTTTTTGAAACAGCTATAACAACAACAAGAACAACAAGAACAACAATAACAATAAAATAAAAGTAAAGATAATAATAATAATAATCATAATAATAACATCTATTGCAAGGTATTAGCACCCCAATTCAAGTAGCTATAAATTGAAGGCAAATGCCTAGACCATGAATACCATGGATGGTCTAGTACTATTGATAGTCTAGGCTTTAGTACCCACCCATTAGAGAGAATGTGGTGGAGCCATCAGTAGCCACTCGGTGGCTCCTGAGGCATGTGGTGCCACCAGCAGGTGCAATGACATGGAATCCCCCCCAAATGAGCCACCAGCTATTTTTAGGTCAGCCACCAGATGATGTCTCCCTGCCAAAAGTTGATGGAGCCACTCGGTACTGCATGCCTTGGGAGCCACTGAGTGGCTACTGGTGGCTCCACCATATTCTCTCTATTAAATTCATGGCATTGGCCAGGATCTTCAATGCTATTTAGGGGACCTCACAGTAGGGCCAATTTTCCTGTTTGTGAATAAATAGAGATGCATAGAATTGTTGTTTGTGGAATAAATGCATGATCACCCCATTTGAGTCCCAGGATATTATGATATTTCTATAGCATCAATTCTATGCCAGGCACACAGACCTCACAAAAGACCTTATGTGCACTACCTAGGCATCTCACCCCTACATCAGCCATCAGCTGAACAATTTGGATCAGGGAGTATTTTTTTTCTACAGGTTTTTTTTTTTTTTTTCCTTTTTGATAGGAGGGCAGGACTGTTGTGGTTGCAGGTGATGAGGGGGAGATATAGGATGACAGGCAGGAGGGGCAGGATGATGGGTGGGATGAGGTAGGGCAATGGGTGGGAAGGCAGGATGATGAGTATAGAGGTATATATATTCCATAAACAAGATCAAATCTTGTCTGTGGTATATTATCATTTTCTAAAAATAATGGTCCCACCACTTGAATATGTGCAAGATGTGCCTTTGCTTTGCTCCAGCAAGTGCAGAGGGCATGCTCATACCAAGCTTGAACATGTAATGTCAACAGAAATCAATGGATTGATTCTTTGACAATAAAAGCGATTTTCACAATACCTCTGGTTGGGAATTCGGGAGAGGATTCTCAGAGGCGAGAGACATAAGAATGGATCCTTGCAGATATCAGAACTTGCATCACAGGTAAGAACTGCTGTTCAGATTCAATGAAGGGAGAGGGAGGACTTTGAACTCACTGAGGTCGATAGTTCTTGTCATGTCACAAACATGTGGTGAGCAGCCAGAGGATGACTTTCCGGACAATGCAGGGATCAATGAAGTGAATTATACTGACAGAATGTTGTTGTGACTCCACTTTAATTACTGGAAAACCTCCAATTGTTGATAAACCATAGCCAGAAAAACTGACATCACACAATGCCAGGGTCAGAATTCAGGGGTCCACATCCCTGCAATACAGACTGGATTCAACTGTAGAGAGAGAACTCACTAACAATTCCAGGTGCAGGTGCAGGATGTTGGGAAGCAGTAATGTCATGAACACTGGAATGTTATCAGCTGTCTGTGCCATTATGATTGAATGCAGGAATCCATTTCTGTGTGCTAAAATGCACCAGAGGAATGACTGTGACAGACCCAAGTGCTCGGGAACTGATAACATAAACCAATTACAGTGAGGGAAAAAATGAAGTCATCACTGTGTTTAACAGCCAGATCTGCACAGCCTGTCAGACATGGCTCAATCCATGTAGATCTGATGTAGATCCTTGTTACCAAGCCATGTCGACTATGGATCAGCAGAGATTGGCACAATTGGCCAGACATGGCTTGATCACTTGCCAACATCCTGCCCGACATATGTTTACAGGAGGTTGCTGACCCCCCACTACATGGGCTGCAGAACCAACATCCCTGGTCCAGTATCTCAGTGTCTGTCTCCTCTGCCCATTCTCACATTTGACCTGGGCATGTATATGATCACACAGCCCAATGAATTCCCAATCAAAGTCTAAAAAGCTGATGTACCCACCACCATAGACTGGAGCCGGTCTGTCTATGAAGCAAGCTGTTGATAGACAGACCGGTTGATCGGAGTTTAAAATCAGTTAACGTGCGGCTTTCCATAAAAGGCTATTTGTAAGCAAGCTTTTAGCGGAGCTGCGGCATTGACTCCCAATACAAACAAACACAATCCAAGGGAAAAGAAATTCTAGCATTATGAATTCTTTGAATTCAGGGCTCATTGAAAAGCACAGCAAGTTTTTTTACATAGACTCTATCATTATAGATACTTGTCTGTGTAAAGTTTGTATTTCAATGGTCCAATTTGTACCTGCTTATCTAATAGCCTTTTTTGGAAAGCCGCGCATTAACTGATTTCAAACTCCGATCAACCAGCCTGTAGATCGAGACTTGTCTCTCATCTACAGGCTGGTTTCGAGCCTACCACCGCCACAGTTGTGTCTGGTTGACAACAATGCTTCCCATGCATGTCTTGTAACTTCCTGATCATGATTCAGGCAGGATTTATGTGGTAACAGGCTGTGGTGAAGCAGACAGGCCCCAGCCCAATGGCTGGCAATGTCAGCATAATAATGCTGACCCCAAGATCTGCAGACCTCTGCTGACTAGGGTTGTGTATTACTTGTGCAGATGGCCCCCTTGAACGCAGTGAATGCAAGAAAAACATGCATCATACTGGAAGGTGGCTTGATTGGAGGACATCAATGCTGTTAGTTCCCTCACATCAAGCCTGAACACAGATGCAATTATTTGAAAACTTACCCTCACATGGGAGTTCCAAAAATGTAATGAAAAGCACAGCAGGGGTGTAGGCACTAATGAGCATCACAGAGCTCTGAGCGTGGAATCTAACTTCCAGTTGTCAATCAATAAGGCTGCACATGTTAATTTCTTTTGAATTGACTGGCTGACTGCCCAGATGCCCAAGTTCCAGACTTAATTAATGTGCTGGTGTATTCTAGTCCTGAAGCACTGCCTTTTCCATTTTTATTATATATACTTGTATTCCCTTTCACTACAACAATACAGATTACCTTTTTGCCCTCAGTTTGCATGTTGTAGCTCCCTTTTGTCCCAGGCCCTCATCATTGCCTGTCAACTTCATCTCCTGTGTCCCTTGTTGTTCACAGCGCCCCTCACTACCTCATAAAAATCATATATATTTTATACTCACCTTCATCACTCTGTGAGACCTGGACCTGGTTGATCCACTTGCACACCCACGTTTATCCTGAGCATATCAGCACAGGGACACATCAAGACTGAAGAAGAGGTTGGTATTCATGTAGCAGAGTAATGAATGTGAGGTAAAGCACAAGCAATGCATCTCGTTCCTTGGCAGAAGTTGAAACATCATGCAAAACATTTGTGGTAATTGAATGCCTCAAAGACCTACTCAAATGTCATAGTGAGGGGGTAGGGAGTTGAAGGCTTGTACATTGGAGGACTGAAACTTTATGGAAAATTGTCAGTAACATAACATATACCATGCAAAAATGCAATGCAAGATACATCAGAAGCATCTTGGAGATGCCTCTGAAGGCAATGTGATGCTTGTTGGACTGTGTGGAGTTGAATTGAATGTCAAGACGATATCAATGTAGCACACCATGCAGGGCTAGGGGGGCAGTACTGGAAGAAAATACCATTTTGATAACAGACTCACCTGAGTGGCCTGTGCTTGCATCAATAAGAAACTTAAATTGAGTGTAATAGAAGTGGAAACATCAGATATATAGATGGTGTGGGGCAGAACCATTTGCACCTTGAGATCAAAATATGCTGGACTTGCAGATATCTGAACAGCTTAATGACATGGATGTAAGCCTAGACCATCACAACTTGAGCACACTCATATGAAGCACTAGAATGTGGGAGTCAACATGGAAATATTGCTGAGGAGACAGTCCATGTGAAGCAGTGCATAATGAAAACCTACCTCATTAAGAGAGGAAAGGCACAATGTGTTTTGACAGCTTGTAGACATGTCACAGCTTTCTGCAGTGCAATACCATCCATGTTTAGTGAAGTAATAGACGAGACACCAAAGGACAGGAACCAGTGGCAAAGATTGAAATGTTGAACATTGAATATTGTGGGTTGAAGGCTGGAATAAGCATTGAGTCTCGAGTATAGACCAAAACCCATATTAGGACCTTGATATCAGTTGACATTGATTTGAACGTGACACTGTTGCAGGGTCAGATGGCTGGCATGTGGAAAATCAACCACATGCTGGTTTTGGCTCTTAGCTAATTTTAATTTTATTCCTAGTTACATAGTTATTTGTACTGTAAATACACACAGACTGTGCCAGTGAATCACCAACCTATGTCATATGCTCATTTGTGTGAGCCAATGCAGGCTAGTGCCCAAATCCCATGTTCCTGAATGTCACATTCATGCCTGTTTCCATGGCCTACCAATACTCACTTCTTTCTGGGATTTATTAACCTACCCATACCTTGACAGTCCTGGCCATAAATCCTTTCTCTTACTGTGGATGAGCATGTCCATCATTGAATTGGTTTTCATCATTTCGCCCTTCTAACTTGTGAGGAACAGGCAAAGATAGATAGTGATGAGAATATCGCAGGTGAGGGACGCGGCAGATTGAACAGTGGTGATAGGTTTGGTTTTGTCAAGCTTGAGGAAGTAACGAAGTCTATACGATAAGACCGTCTGAGCAAGTCCAGCAACAAATTCCACAACGGCGAGCAGAAGGATGGTGTATGTGCCTATAGCAGAGAGGTTCAACCCGTCCTTTGGTTAATTTGTGGATTCTATTCGTGAAATACAGTTGAACGATGATCACAGAAAGATAAGCAACAAGGAGTTGCAACGAGTCAGCCCAATTAGATTGATTTGAATCTGACCAAAGCGCTCCATGAGACAAAAAGTACGACGAATGGAAAAAGAAGATCACTTGGAGTCTCTAACACCAAGACAAGGATTGTTCATTTGACAGACACCAAATCGGTCAGGGGACCTGCGAATAGATTCAAGTCTGCAGAAGGCTCATAGAGCAGAGTCTCAAGGAAGAGGGAGACGAGCCAAACAGCTGAGAGGATTGAGAGGAAGAGTGATAGATTGTATGAGCGCAGTTAGGGCGCAGGGCCCATAACCTGTTAAATCCCACAGGTCATGGATCATACAATGGCTATAAGCCAGTGAATAGAGCGCGATGGTAGTGGTAAATGTAAGACATAGATTAACGAAAAATATGTCTGGCCCAAGCCACATGACCCTACAGTGTCTCAGCTACTTTGGAGTTGACCCGGTCACTCCCGAGTTCTAACAGCCCTCCTCGTTCCGACCTTGGCCATGACACCTGTTGGATAGCACCTACATTAATACATGTCATATGTAGAGATTAGGGGAAATGGACAGAAGGAAAATATTTTATTCATCATCCAAGTTGTCTCTCCGCCAAATTTGAGCTCAAAACTGATTTTTCGCTACTACCGGCATGTTGCGAGGTGCATAAAATCCTGGAAATCATGAGGAACGCAGAAGAGGTGTTAGAATGACTTCAGTAATATTAAAAATGTCTCTGGCAGGTTATTTGACGACCGCAAATCACCCAGTGTAGTCGTATGCCTCGGATTCCAGAACTCCAGTATATCACATTATTTTTATGAAACAAAATGTTATTGAGGTCCAAACTGAATTAAATTGATGCGTTAGGGTTTCAACAGCCGTTTTCGCTACACCTTACGCGTCAGGCACGCGCAAGGATCGAAGGAGAACCTGGAAAAAGCAGTTCATAATTTTTGGCCCCCCTATTTTTGAAGGTTTCTTTGTTCAAGCTCAATCTATTTGCAGTTATGAACTTCACCTCAATGTCAATTTTTCTTCAAAGTATCTCAGTGTCGCAAACGACACGAACTTTTGTCGCGTTATGTTAGCCAAATGAGGCAAGTCGCGCTGGTCACAGTGTGACACACACTCTTTCTTTCTTCCCACCACACGACTCGAGCTTTTAGCCTCACCGCATTCCGCTCCAATGTTTTCTCTGGGTGTCTCAATGAATCTTCGGTACTCTCGCTACGTTTTGACTCCAAGATACACCCCTCGGCCACTGCCAAATCAACTGCTGTTCGAATATGGTGGATTCCACTTTGTCCTCCCAAAAGCTCTGCGAGACACCGAGAATCGCTCTATAATTGCGCTATCCCTGTAGTTTGCTCATCCAATACTTGGAAGCAACTCGCCACTCATTTTAACCCATCAATGTCGCTCAATCCGCCCGATCCGACATATCGCAGAATAAACGTGCTACAGAGCTGCCATCGAGCACAGCAACAGGTGTGAGCACAGTGGGATGCCAGTGGGGTACTTGAGGTGTGTGCTCCCTCCTCTCTTTTCTAGTTTATTGCTCATTTTTTCTGAGTATTCGCAAAAGTTTCTTTTCACTTGATTTTGTTGGTCACCCTCACTACCCATGCCCGATAGACGACTACAATGACACCTACAACCTTCACGCAACACCTCCTCAGCACGGGACCACGTCCCGCCGCCGTCACCGTGTTCCGGGACCCCACCGCAACATCAGTCCGTCCTTTCCGGGTCGCGGAGCCCGGATCTTAACGAGACGTTGATGAGTCCCCATTGTCAGAGCCTGCACTCGTACTGCTGTTGGTGCAGTCACAGGTGGCCAATGCATGAGCAGGGCTTCCTCAAGTGGCTTTGATGCCCATCTGTGAGCTCAGTAACATGCGGGCCCTTCGCAGTTGCGGAACTGCCCAGCCTGCTGGTGCGCGCACTGCGTTAGGTGGCAGGGTGTACCCAGCGATCTCGCACTGCGGGTTATGGCAAGGTTATGGCGACATCACGCGGGCCCGTGTACTTATCGGGTACGTGATCATCGGTGGTGCGTGGTCATCGGGATGCACAGTGCGAATGCAGGGAGGATGCCGCGGCGCAACAGGGGAAGTGCGAGCATAATCTGCATTGGCCGTGCTGCCGATTTGTGCCACCTCCTCACTGCTCTACTGCGGCTCACAGTGAGCGCGCTTTCATCGGTTCTCTTACCCACTGGACCACACGGGCTTCGTGCAGACCGCAGCACCAGGCACGCAGCCTGCGCAGCGACCTAATTCGTCTTTTGCCGTGTCCCTTTCCATCCTTTGCCTTAGCTACGCTACCTTATGTGTGCTATTGTAGAGCTGCATGAATCCTAATTTTTTCGTGATTTCTATCCAACTTTTTGAGCTCATTGTCGGAGACGATGCCAAGAACAATTTGATCGTTGTGCCCCCATATGTGGATACTGAGATCACGGCGGCAACGACCACGAGCTCGTCGTGCAGTGTGGGCTCGAAAGCTGCACACTGAAAGAAGAAAGGGTTCTAACGCGATGTATCGCGAAGTTTCTAATCAGAACCTTTGATTAAATGAATTTTCGCCTCAGGTAGAAGGGGCGATGCATCGCTCCCCTGGGATCTGGTGAAAGTTCTCACCTGGTACTGAAAGTCGGCATCAAATCTAACATCCCGATCATTAGTACACTTGTTGATTGGCACAGAACTCCAGTTGCACCGAACGGAGCCATCTTCAGCCTGCATAAAGGATATCGAGTAAGGGCCGAGATGCGACGCTGGAGGAGGAAACAGAGCTAATAAACAAAAACCTAATCTGCAGCTGGAGCACAGCGTCCAACCGCCGGGAATAAACACCGCATGGCATCCAGCTCTTATGATAGTACACTGGACAGAAGGGGCATAGAACCGAGTCTGTTGAACAGTGAGTAATGGGTGGCTGCATTTCTAGACATTTGCTGTCCAACCTGGTCGCGCCAATCTTCGACCACACCGTATGCTCGGTATATTCCTTCGCATCAAATTGGCATCCATTCGCTGTCCAGCCTGGTCACGTCAATCTTTCAAGTAAGCTTCGCGGCGCCGCTGCGGGCCGTCTTTTTCCAGACACAGTCCTGTAACGGTATGGAGTGCTATGCTCGATAAATTCCTCCGCATCAAACTGGTGGCCATATTTCAGGACATTTGATGCCGATCTCTCAAGTAAGGTGATTATGGTGGTGATTAGAATGGTGATCGGAAAGTACATATGGAGATATGGCTTCGGACAGATAGATGCTTGATTTTATAAAGAGGGTGAGGTGATGGGGTCTGTGCCGGTGTCTACTGGGAAGTCTTCTATCAGCCTGATAAAGCCGATGGAAACACAGATATATAAGCGCGTCCCGCTGATTTCCCGCGCTCCCCACACTCTTCGACGCATCTTTCACGCGTCAGGCTCGCGGGAAGCTATGGTATTCTTCGTCGTGTCCATGCGGTACAAGTGAACGCGTAAAACGAAGTCTGGCACAGAAACAGCATATGGCTAACCTGTATCACGGGAGCAGATGTTCGAAATTGAATACTATTCAATTTTGAACATCTGCTCCCGTGATACATCTGTCAACGGCACTTTTGTCCACGAATACTTTCACAATAATTCCCGACCATCAGACAACATAAGAGTATTCTGATTCTCATCCCAGCGGAAGCAAAACCCAGCAACGTCTTCTGACAGATGTAATCCATCCGTCCCCTCGTCGGCGCCTACTCAACCCATTTTTTCTGAAACGCCAAAACTAATCCCATGTCAAACTTCTTTCAAACGAGCGCCCGAACTATGTTTCCTTTCCTTCGCTGCATAGTTGACAATCATCGGCTGTGCAGACGACCCCTTTGAACGCAGTACATATCTGGATTTTCCCATGTCCAGAGTTTCCGTTTTTCCGGGAGACACTGGCGTACAGCATATAAGCCGCATATCATGAATTGATTTTCGTGCCTGGCTCCCCTCCCATGTCGATCTTGAACATTACGGTCACCGACCAGAGTCCCAGCTGGATTTACAATCCAAGCCGTGAAGGCGTCTCTTCCTCTTCCTGGCAATCGAGTTGGACAGGTTCTCCTGACTCGAACTATGATTCCACCCACAAGACGACAAATGTTGCAGCAGGTATAAACCACTTTCGCGCAGATTTCCAGCTGCTTTTCTAATAGACACCAGGAACTTCTTCTCATTTTACTACCCTGGCCGGGGCTCAGGTACAAATCGACTTTGTCGGGTCTGCCGTGTCCGTTTATGGCCAAGGCACAACCGGTGCCTACTCAACAACACTGGACAGCGGGAACTCTATCATCGGTAGCCCGGTCGGCTCGATGTTGGCCACTTATGGCGGACTGAATACTACCACTAAGCACACGTTAGTGCTTAAGGCTATCCAGTCACAGCAGTTGAGCCTGTCATACGCGACTTTCACCATTCGCTCAAACATAGAGTCGAAGTCAGTCTCGAACTTTTCACTCGTTGTATGAACTAACGCGTGTCCATGCAGTTCGGTCACCAACACGACGGAACTGGCCGTTACGACAGGAGCGAATAATGCACTCTCCACCAACCCTTTTTTTGGTACTTTCGGTGACGGATTCAGCAACCAGCACTCCGACCAGAACTATACGAGACTCGATAGTAATAGTGCTAATGCTCAGATCTCTTTCTCTTGTTCAAATACGTATGTGTTCCAGTGTCACCAGAGAATAATATACTGACCAGAAAGCCAATCACGTCTAGCTCTGCCCTGCTGATATACGGAACGACAAATTATGATCATCAGACATTTAGTGTCGAACTCACCCCTCAGACAGGAGCGTCGGTGGGGGGACCTCGCATCCTGAATGGGACTTCAAAGTGGTTTGTCATCGACAACCTACTATATTTTGAAGCCGGGCTAGACCCAAGTCAAAAATACGACGTCAAGGTTTGTATATCAAAAACTCCAAATCTCCCCAACTCTGACCCAACTTGGCCCAAATGAAGTTCACTAATCTTGTAGCCGGAGCTTACACCGATATTCACGGTGTGCGTTATTTCATTCCTAGGTCTTCGTATTGCTCATCGGTCCTGTATTCAGGTCATTATGATGAATTTGCCAAAGATTGCGGAGTACGTTGTCTACTCAACCAGTCTATCTCAGTATTTATGTTTCAATCTAATTCCAGTTCCGGTTCTGCCTCCGGATCGGCTTCTAAATTCACATCTGGTGTCGGCAAGACAGTGGGCATTGCTGTGAGTTTTTGCACGACACCTTATTCTCCTGCTGACTTTGGTCTTGAGGTCGGTGTTGTGGGTGGATTGGCAGCTTTAGTACTATTTGCCTTCTGTTTCCGGCGTCGAAAGTGGATTGACTTGTCGTTCTCGCTTTTTGCCCAGCTGACAAGAATCGCTCAGGGCGCAAGAAAAACGGAATACAACACGGATGACCATCGATGGGATGGTGACACCATCTGGACACCCTCCCGGCTCACCATTTTTAGACAGCCCACGTAAGTTCTTTCATCGCTCCTGCTATGTCTGGACTTTGACTTTTGGCCAGACGTCAGAGGCTCTTCGGTCGGCACCAAGACTCCCGTAAGCCTCGGCAACTTCCGGGCTCAGTCCGAAGCGTATCTACACAGCAGCTCTGGCGATGCCTATCCGAACTCAGAGGACTTGAATCCCCACGACAACCAAGGTTCAGGCCTCGCCAACCTCAGGGACTCGACCTACGCTGGATCAACGGTAGCCTCCGGTTCCCGACTGTCATCGCAGCCATACCGGAAGCCAGAAAAGGGGCCCATTCTCAGTGACACGGTTTCCGCTCCCGCCGTCCGACAAGAGGTCGATGCCGGCCAAGTGCCGGAAGAGGTAGTTCTACCGCCATCTTATAATTCAACTTGGCAAAGCCAAGGGTAGCTTGACCGCTGGCAGACCCCCTACCCAACCGCACGTTACGGGGTTGGGGAAGACAGAGTAGATAGATGTACGCTGAAGTTGATTATGTGTTGTGGTCATGCGAAAACACAAATCATTGTTAGCTGATATTATTGCTTCTGAACTTTCAATGTCCCAATCCCTCCACGGCGGCTGACGTTTAACAACCGTAAACAACGTAGCATTAGCCACATTTTGCGAAATATCACTTCCTGTGACCTAACCCTCACAAAATCTGGAGACTTGTTTGACTGACTACCGTGAGGCCCTTGACTCCGCCCCATTTTTTTACAAGCATTCAGGGCATCGGAAGAAAGGTTCAGAAAAACTTGGCCAACCGGGTGGCTATGTTGTTTACACCCTCTGTTAAACGTCAGCCGCCGTGGATGGGCCTCGAAAGTTTGGAAGCAATAATGGCTAGTCACTATCCATCTGACCCGCTGCAAGCCAAGCACACAAATTTGTATGCTATCCTACGTTGGGGAAAAAAAGGAAGCTGCCACCTACTTACCCCATAAACCCTAGCCTCTTAGTATCATATTCCTAGTTTTTATTTCACCATTTTCGTAAACGACCTCGGACTTGTCATATTCGTCTTCATTGACCAGCAGCCCGGGAAACAAGGGTATCCGAATGGTCCTTTCCGCGGTGGGAGGTCAACCTGTGTAATGAATGCGTTCGTTTCAAAAAAAAAAAAAAGTCAAAAAAAATCGGAAAAATATTCGACTTTACTAACAAAGTTGCACTATCTCCAGCACCTGAATTCGTGAAGCTGAACTCTTCCAATTTCCCACCCTCTTTTACCCCTGAATTGGACCTGATTCTAATGTTAAAGTTTGACCCCGCTTGCAGACGCTTTCCCGGGGGTTTTAATCTCGCCTGTCATCAAAGTATTCGAGATTCTTTGACCGGATGACACTCATTGTTCATACGAGCCCTCTGGACCTGTGTTTGGCGAACATTTCCTGCCCATGGATGTTCTTTATTCTTTCAACCTTCGCCTCTGAACAGATTCGCCCTTCGGATTCATCTGTCCATTCTGTCCATTGGTTTGTGGCGTCGGGATGCTCGAATTCCCATTTTGATATTCATATTTTGGAGCTCAGATTTTGAATCCTGACTCTGATTCTGGCTGTATAGCTTCATAGCTTACCATTGGCTTTGCTTTCCTTATCCTAAATGAATGCTTCCATCCTGTTTTTAATCCTCTGCGCATTTCCCGCGGAAGTGATTGCGGAGCTCCCATTCTTTGATCGCCACCGCGTGGATTTTGTAATTGCACAAATTGAAAGCGGGCACGACGGTGGCTGAATGAATGCTTCCATCCTGTTTTTGAGCCTCTGCACATTTCCCACGGAAGTGATTGCGGAGCTCCCATTCTCTCTTCGCCACCGCGTGAATTTTGTGATTGCACAAATTGAAGGCAGGCATGACGGCGGCTGAAACGGTTAATGTCTGCTTCAGCCTTGTAACTCCACTGGTTATGTGGCTCACCGTCAATCACAGCAGCGATCGCAGCGGCGATCGCAACGCCGCTGCCGTTGTTTCTATTTTTTAAATGTACTTGTCGCCACCAAAATGAAGTTGCACGCTCCTGGATCTCGGAATGAGGCTGAGACTCATCTTGTATATCAAAAGATGATCGGCGAGGAGAAATTTTTTCGAGGTGTGTCCTTCCATATTTCGCGTGGCTTTAATTTGATTTGATAATTGACTACTCAACTCTTGCCGCAGCAGTGCATACGGTGGGGACATTGCATTACTGATCCTCTCATTCTTTCATTTTCCGTCTTCCTCTCTATAGATGGCGTGCTGACAATCACAGGACCCGGGATAATCGGTTGGAAGGCCTGATTTTTTTTCTTTTTTTTTGCAGGGATCCTGACATTTTGGGACCCAAAATTTTGTCGAAAAAAAATGAAAAATGCTGTCCGTCTGAAAAAAACGATTTTGGCATCCTCAGAAAGCGTGAGAAAATAAATTTTGTCCTGACATTTTGCCCGCCAGAAAATCAGGCCTTCCAACCGATTATCCCGGGTCCTACAATCACTGCATTCAGGGCCTTGTTAGTCGACCTTACGTACAGGTCATGCCAGCGATGGCCAGCTGTGAGTATATACGAAAAGGGTGGGAGTTGGACTCGGCCACTCCCACTGGCGGTAAGCGAGTCACACCCCACGGCCCGTGGTACTGTTGTATTTCGTTCAATTCGTAAGGCCTTTTCTGGTGTGACACCATCATACGAACTGAACCTTTCGTATGATTCCCTAATTAGGCAGTTTGATCCGCCGGCAAACGCTTGGCTAAGCTCGGCTAACTCGGCTAAGGCCAAAATCGCCTCTGTGACTGAGTGACTTACGAAAATTTTCGTAGATTTTTGGCCGTGTGACATGTGACTATACGAATTGAATGAAATACAACAGTAGTGGGACTTGTTGGAATTCCGAGTCCTGCGCTCGCTATCTCCGACGCCGCAGCTTGGCATGACAAGGCAACAATCTTATCTTTATCATGTTCATTTCGTCTTTTGTTCTTGCCGTACTCACGATCCAATTGTTCTACTTAATTTACTTAGCTTTAGTTTAATTAGTTCTCGGCAGATTGTAGTATAACTAGTGTGTAGTTATCGAATGAATCCCCTGCGCGTTTGCGAGGGTCTTCTGCCATTCCCGAGTAAAGGCCGCGGCTACCTTTATTTCAACAGGACTGACAGTGGATCAGTGCGACTCGGCAATTGTGGAATGCTTGGCGAGATTCGATGTGGCTGTGAACGTCGCATCAATCGGGCGCGCATCAAATTCTGCGCGCTGTTGCCTTTCGGTGCCTATTTGCACTCGTTGCTTGGCTGCGACAAGTTCAAGGTTAGCAAAAGTGTATATCTACCCCATTGCCAGACGATTGAAGCGTTGAGATATTGGTTTACGTGTCCGTTGGACCATTGACATAAAGATCAGTGAAAACAGAGGTCTCAGGTCAGACTCACTCTTAAAAAACAAGTCAAAGGTTAAAATAAGATTTAAGGGTTATCCGTCAAGTTGTAATTATGAAGCTGAATTCCCAGCTAACAGATTGCGATAAAGATGAATTCGCCGGTCACTTCATGAGCTTTAGGAGAGGAGTTGAATCCCCGCTGCCTCATAATTAAGCCAGAGCCGAACGCCAGTGTGCACTGTATTTCACCTCAATAACCTTCCTGGCAAATTTTCATGGACTCACCCAGAGGTAAGTGCACTTTGTAGCTTGGTCTTGCATCAGCTGCATTGTAATCAACGACACGGTTAGACTGGGTGCGCCTCAATTTCCCGGTAACGATATTGCGGGCATCGAAGTCAAGATTACTCGGGGTGCGACGGGATCGTCCTCCTCTGGGGGAAACCTCATTAACCATGGGTTCCTGAGGCTCTGGAGAGGGTGCCGATAAAGGAGTAGGAAAAGGCGGCAGCTCCTGTGATGCCCTGAAACTGGTCCAATTGACCTGTGAAAATCAGTCAGCTGGCTTGTACACTTCTACTGAACGACTCGCCAGGTCAGGACTGGCACTGAATGTTCGAAGTCATTCCTCTTGGGCAGCCGCTGAGCTCATGGGATAATTGATGGGCTCTACGATATATTCAAGACCGTCATTCTCGTTTGCGAGAGCCGCGCCTGCATTAGGGACACCGACATCGGCAGAGTACTCATCGTATCCTGGAAGAGCAAGGTCGGGGTCCCCGAACATCGTAGTGTAAGGGTCGGTGTTGAAATCAGCGAGGAATTTGTCAAAGAAATGCGGATGTAACTGTCTGCCAATCTGCATTGAGGTTACCGCTCCAATCTAATCCATTATTGAGTGGTTGATCTCGTAAAGCAAAAGGGATCAAATTTAAATCCGGGACAGAATCTGCGAATTAATTAGATTTCAAGAGACGTTAAGATACTCGAGTATCAAGACCCATGATGAGAGATTGGAAATACTGTGAACTCATTCACTCTGCCGTGATCTTCAGGGGGGATTGCTATGTCTCTAAAGGCTAATGCCGAGTCAGTGTTGAGATATAGCGCGATTGATTGAATTACAGATTAATCTCACTGAGCGGGAGCCCACCGGCTTGCTCAAACATTCCTGGGAGGTGCAACCAAAGTTGTAGAAGTAGAAGTGATTTCTACTCCCATTTGTGCCATTTAGTGGAGGTAGAAGCCATGTCTACTGCATCACTTCCACTAGTCCATGTCACATCATTGTCCTGCCCCCCTGCCGTCCGCCGCGTTTCATACATGCCACTTGCCTCAAGATACTGAAGCAGCTTATCCTGCAGACGACGCAACTGTTCAAACCCACACAATTTTCTATAATTTTTGATATAATGTAGAGTGAAATCCTGTAGTGGGACTAGACGAGTCCCACTCCCACCCTTCTTGTCATTCCTCGCCAGCTGTTGCCAAGTGTCGGCCAGCTTCGACTAGCCGGCTAGCCAAACGTCGGCTCGCCATAGCTCATGCCAGCGATGGCTATTTGGCTCAGCCGAACCAAGGGTAGCCGACTCTAACCACCATCTGACGCTAACAGTCAACTCGAAACGCGAACCCGAATGCATCTGTAACTTCTATTCCGTCCGGCGCCTGCGGATCTTAGGCTTTGTATCCATTTGATTGACAACCAGAAGTGGGGATTCCGTGGACAGCGTTCGGCGATGCTCATCAGCGCTGAGCGCCTGTTGTAAGACAATTCATAGATTCGGGTTAGAAAGACCATATGTAGGGCGTTAAAGGCTTCAGAAGTTCAGAGAGACACCCTTTATAACTTAAAGCGCTCGCCGGCGCTTCATGCCGGCTTCCGCATTCGGGATGTAATTAAAATAAGAATGCGGATCTGAGCTGCCGGACTGCCGGACTAAATGCAGAGTTTGAAAAGGCTTCGGACACATGTAATTCTATAAAGAGAGAGATACGCTGGCTCCGAGGGATGTCCAAACGAAGCAACACAAGGCGAAACGTGTCATCGGGCCTGGCAGCATTGGAGCTGCAGCGGCAGCCACCAGAAGCCACGACTCTCGACTCTCTCCTTCCCGCCTCCACCCATGGCCAAAGATTTGGATTGTATGTCTGTCTCATATACCCTGTGTTAAATCCCATAGGTTATGGATCATACAATGGTTAAAAGCCCAATAGATAGAGCGCGATGGTAGTGGTAAAAATGTAAGACATAGATTAAGTAAAAAATCCAGAGCCACATGACCCATTGGCATCTCGGAGTTGACCTGGTCACTGCTCAAGTTCTAACACCCTCGACTCCGCACATCAGGGAAAACCGGAAAAGTTTTTGCTGCCGGCCAAAGATACGGAGTGCACAATTGCAAGATGCACTGTGTTCCCACCCCCGGTAGACAGAGGATTCGTCTACTGGCGTAGACAAAGGGTAGACAGAGAGTCATGTCTACACCATGTAGACAAAGTCGGTCTACATATGTCTACCTGTGTCTACATCTGTCGAGGTAAGTGGACGGACATAGGTATATGTAGACTGACATAGACCGATGTAGACACATGCAGGGCACTGTATCATCAAAACACCCCGAATACGCATCGTGAAGTTCGTTGAGGTGCTTCTACGTGTGTCAACAGCGTAGACCCAGGTCGATGTATGTAGCGGTAAGTAGCCATACCGTGTCTACGGCATGTTGGTGGATGTAGAAATGACGTAGAACAAGCGCGCCAAAGCTCTGGGTACATCACGGCGTACACGCAGGTAGCCGAACATAGCCACATGTTACCGCATGTAGAATAATGTAGGATAAAGTAAACAGGGGTCGGTCTACAGGGGGGTGGGAACGCAGTGATGTAGTTGCATGCGTGAGTATGTAGACACTGTAGTCCCCGTAGTTTCCGCTGTGCACATCATAACATATGATTGATCCCGGCGGTTACTATATTGGGCTAATACGTGGTAGCGCGGTACAACAGAGTGCTCTGCGGTCTAAGTCGTTTTGACGGTAAACACAATACGTAATGTACCCACCATGGTTCTATGGTATTTTTGTCGTTGACTTTCATTCACTTTTTCGTATTTTCTTGAATACATCTGCTCGTATGCTTCTGTGGAAACATGCCACATTCTGATCACGGAGTTGTGCCTTGTTCTGGGTAAGGTACGCGCGCGGCCCAAAATGGATAGAATGACGCATTTGAATTTTCGACAGACGGTAACAAGACGATAAAGATGATATGACACAGTCGGAGTCATACTTACCGTTACAGCATCCGACTTGGCCTTCAAACTTCGGGCTGTTGCACTGGTAAATTGTTGACTTCTCAAGTGTTCTAATGCTGCTCCAAGCTTTGGCAAACAATAGCAAGCATATCTGCTTAAGCCTCCTTGAGTCGGGGGGTTAATTCTCACATTATGACATGGACTTGACAAGGTATAACTTGTAGAAATAATAGGCTTTTGAGCCTTGGCAGATGTAGGGCGAACTTGAATTTAATTTTTTATGCCCGCTTTGCCGGAAATTACCTTTGATTCCAAAAAAGGCAGCTCTTAATTGAGAGGACAAGTTGCGAAAACGAGGTGAATCAAGTGATATTCTGTCAAACAAAGGTATCTACGTGTATATAAGGGTTGATATAGAAGTTGGGTGCTAAGTCTAATACATTATGACAAGTCCACTTGTGATCAATAGTCCGTCCGCACTTGCCTATCAAATGACAGCTCGAGGCAATATCTTCGACGGAAATTACAGCAGACCTACGGCAAAGAGAACGGGTAGAGGGGTGTGTAGTGTACATCCCAGTAATGGATTCAAGCGTGGGTTTGTAAACCACTCAACGTAGGCAAGCGGATGAGGGAAACTACTGAATTGGTGCGGTAAATTGAAGATGACGCGGATACAAGCAGTGCACAGCCCTAAGAAAATTTTATAAGACATTCACTCTCTGTCTTACAAGAAGAAGAAAGCATCAAAAATACCTTCTATCCCCGAGGATGGACGGTACTCAGATGGACTTTCGAGAGAATGAGTGCTGTATCAAAGACGGCCGGGGAAGCGGCTTTGCGTCCAGACCAGGACACAGTGGGCACGGCACAAATTCGAATCGCAAGAGGTTTGTCGGAGAGATAGGGATTAAGTGGAAGCTTTAAAGTAATCTTGGTATAGATGTAGAAGCGGTTGTACGAGCCGGGAAAGAAAGAAGGAGACTTAAAATGGCGTTTTATATAGTCGGTGAGAGCAGGAATAATGTCAACTGCGCCATACTGCTCTTGCAAGCGTGAGACAGTGAGATTTGTGGCAGCTAGGCATTTAGTGACAGTGTAAACGATGGCAGAAGAAAATGACGTAGTAGTGATCTCCTCGTCGGGCAAGCTCTCCTTGGAGTCGGTCTCAGCGTCAGAATCTGAGGTGGATTTTGAGGGAGACTCCTCCAACCAAGCCAGATCTGATTGGCGAATTGCCACAGCTTCTTGATGCTGCAGCCAAGGGGGGTTGAACTTTCGAAAAATGGATATAGGGTCGAAAAGTTTTTTTCAACCCTCAGTGGACCCCCCCTCCCCCTCTCTCCTTCTATATTGGGAAGGAGTTTCTCACCCCTCATTCCGGGCTGTTTTGAACCATGACCAGTATATGGACCAAAAGCTGCTCTCCAATCATTATCCTCAGAAACAGCATCCAGACAAATCTTCAGTGGGCTAGCCCATTTTGAAGACAAAATCTTGTAGGCAAGCCCACATACATTATAAAATTAGTGGGCTGGCCCAGATTGAAAAATCTCAAGTTATGGGAAAGCCCACATAGATTTTACAATGTGAGTTTGGAAGTAACATGTGAGTAACTGTGGAAGTAAGTCAGGATGTAAAGCTGACCATAAATCAACCAGAAAGCTGGTTGGAAAGGTGACCACATCAGGAAAATCCGAAATTGCTTCAGAGACCATGAGAGACAAAGAAAGACCTCATAACCATGAAAGCAAACCTATGTCTATGAAAGAAAGGTGGGATGGGCGGTTTTTTTTTCATAGACCCTGATAGATCATCATAGCACCGGTGCTGTCTATCAGAACCACTATAGCCATAGCTATTATAGATCTCATAGCCACCATAGCCATACCTATCACAGATGTCATAGCTACCATGGCCAGTCATATTCGGGAAAGTGCACTCAGTTGATACCACCTCACAAACTGCTTATATACCAGAAGACACACAGTAAAACAGAGGAAACACATTTATTATTTGATCTACCTATGTAACTACTGACTACAAGTTGTAGGATCTGAATTGAACAAGGGAGGTATGTGAAATAAGTGGAATAGTCAACATTGGCGAGCTGCATCGACATGGGACTGAAGGTAGACTGGGTCACATGGGGCTTGGACATGGTGTGTCAATGACCCTTCTTGTTCTTAGTTGCCGGCTCCTCAACAATCATCTGGACGATGGGACATGAGAAAACTATTGATAAAGCTCGGAGATGAAGACATACATCCAAGTTGGGGACAGATGATTGCCAACGGGAGGGTCCACTGGTGATGCGCAGAGCACAGCAATTTGTAGTGCCGTAGCTAGTGTGTCACTGAAGACAGGCGGTGATCAGTGAAACAGATGTCAGTATGGAGAAAACACACCTGAAACAGTGGACCTCCACTATGCAGGCAGCACTGAGATTGGAGAGGCTTGTGTGGGCTATCTAACATCGCACCGGGTGTCAGTTAGCCAAGAAAGAAGCGAACACAGCTGAGTGTACCTAACTCAATTATTCAGTGCTCAATGCTCATCCCAGTACAATTGAGTCCTACACGCAAGCGTGCATCAATTATGTGAGACAGAGAGAAGGCAAAAGAGAGAGAAACCTGAGCTGAGGCATTGTGAAGCTCAGCATAATTCAGGGACTTGTGGGGTGATGTTGGTGGAGTACAGATATGGGGCCACAAGTGTGGAAAAGAGGAAGAGCCTCTACGATTGCTATTGAGACTGGTGTGAGTGGCGATACATGACGGATGGATGGGAAGACTTACTTATGAAATATGAAATAACAAGGTTAGAGAGGTAGGCTTCACTGGGACATTAGGACTGCAACTAACATTGTGCCCAGGTGTTCTTGAGCTGATCTGAGAGCATGATGCAGAAGGAAGAGATAGGGGAAAAGGAAGAAGGATGTTTGATACTGTTATGCCATCATCATAATGAAACATACTCACATACACGTGAATCATTACGTGCTGTAACGGCACTCTACAGCACTGAATTGGCGCTGTATACGTACGAGTGCCATAGTGTTTAGGGTGGGCACTGCTCTGCGTTGTGGTGTTGCAACCACAACATGGAGAAGATCATGAGATGTGTTCCATTTCCACACTTCCGCAGGGGGCAAATGTGTTTTCCTGCATATCCATTATACCTTTCACCTTGTGCACCTTCCAAAGCTAACCCCCTGTGGAAAAACAATGAAGATACATTCATTCACAATGGTATTTACTTTGTATCTAAAAATGTCAGTGCCTTTTTATGATAAGAATCAAGTGGCAACTGAACATGGGCATGCTCACGACCTTGTTCATGAAAAACCGTCTTTTCGGGTATCTCAGCGACAGGTGCAGTCAGTCTGGCTCATCCATTACACAACCTATCCGGTAACATAATATTAACACCATCTGCTATAATATACCTTCATAGACCACCATAGAAACACATAATAGACAGGTTGTGCAAAAGCAGCACGAGCCGCAGGATTTTTCTTCTTCATTTTTTCTCAGTTCTTATTGTGCTGAGTATTATCCAATGTCCCTCAAGCCCGGTATTACCCTCCTAAGAGTAGTATGTGTTGGCATGGGCAACCGTGGGAAGCCGAACATTCCAAACATCATGATCTACAAGCCATCACTCATGCCGCATGAAGCGGCTCCACTTTTCTTTCCCACACTCTCACATCCGGCACGCAGCAGAAACAACGCCGGCAATGCTCCCTGTCCTCACAGCCCCTCTTCTTCATCCAGGGTAACCTTCCACTGAAGTCATTACGGAAAACCTCCCCAATTTCAAATTTTCCATGCGGCTTTTGCGCAATGCACAAAAGCCGCATGTGGCTCATGCGGCTTTTGCACAACCTGTCTAATACCTTGGTTAAATTCATGAACATGATAGAGCACAGTGATGAACCTATAGACCACTGAAGCTGCCAAAACAGCCCCCTGAAGGTACATAAACCACCAAAGTGATGGATTGACACTCATAGTGGTCGGCAAAAATCAAAAGACTGTTATAGGCCCTAAGAGACTGTCCAAGACCCATACAGTTGACTGGCTCATGATGCATACCCTCATAATGCATGTTGGCTCATAACACATGCAGTCTCAGGGGATTTAACATCCACTGAACCACCCCCAGTCACTGTAGGATGGTGCTTATACTGCATATGGCTCATAATGCATTAGGTTTGGGGGTCCACCAAGGCTATGCATTATGAGCCAGTCAACTGTATAATTGCCCCTCGTACTTCATAGCATTTCAGATCCTGATGCAGTTGAACTTGGAAGTAAGATAGAAGTAACTGTGGAAGTAAGTTGGGATGTAAAGCTGGCATAGAAGCAACCCAAATATGGAAGGAACTGCAGCAGTAGGTCAGGAGGTAAAGCTAACCATAGAAGTAATGAAAGCTGGTTGCAAAGGTGACCAGTTAAACTTGGAAGTGATATGGAAGTAACTGGGGAAGCAAGTCAGGATGTACCATACAATTAAGTTCAATTCATTTGTCATGCATCATGGAGGACTTTATCAGACCTCCAAACTGTCATGCAGGCTTTGAAAATGTGGGAAAACTGCATAAAAAGCCAAAATTGATTAGAATTTTCAAATTTTCAGTCATGTCATGCCAAAATTTGGCCACTCTCTGATTATCAAACTGGTCAAATCATGTCATGCATTACAAGGGGGCTCAAATTGAATGTAATGATCCAGTATAGCTGGCAAGAAAGACCAGCAGAAAGGTGGCCGGAAGCCAATTGGAATAGCAACTGAAAAGGAAACAGAAATTGAGGCAGAAAGGCAAGCAGAGAACTGACCTTACATGGCTGACAAATGTAAAAAAAGTAAAAAGCTGCTTGTAATACATAGGACAAAAGCCCTGGGCAAGGGCTTTCAGAATCACCATGGAATGTGCAAAACAGCCTAGAAATGGCCCCAAAAATGCCATTTTTGAACTGGGCTGGTGCCAGGGGTCCTTACCACAAAATGGGCCCATGGGCCATCCCAAGAAAATTTTTGGGCCTGCCTGTGGCAGATGGGCTGGACTACACAGACTGCCAATTCTGGTGAAAACAGTGGGTCAGCCCATAGGTATGGTCCATCCTGCCAAAAACCCCCCTCTTTAGGCCAATTAAGTCCCTTGAAAAAATAGGTCCTTGAGGGGTTGGACCATGATAGCCTGAAGTGCCCCCCCCCACCCACAAGAGAAAATAGTAAGGACCCTGGCCCTAGGCTCCAAAAAACTGTGTTGCATTGGCAAGGTCACTACAAAGGTTAGTGATGGTATGGCGCAGAAGAATGGGAGACGCACATGGTGTAGGACCTTGCTGGCATCAACAACCCAATGTCAGGTACTATTGGACAAACAACACCCACTTCAGGGTCAAATGTGTGGCCTGGTACTTCATTATACTGAATCAGTCTATTGTGAAGGGTCCTTGAATGTTAATGGGCAAGTTTGGCTGCTGCAGGACTGGGCCAATAATATTTGCAATCCAAGCAAGGAGTTCCATGCCGGTGGCCCTTTCCCAATTGTGCAAGGCAGGTATGACAGCATTTGGCTCAACCATGGTGGTGGGCTACACCAACATCAGACAGCAGTAGAGAAGATTAGGTCAGGACAGACTGTTAGAGAATGGATGTGGCCAAGCAGCAAACCAGTTGGCAGTAAAGCCATCAAGACAGCCACCGTGGTAGGGAGTGGCTGGATTAGGTCAAACATGGGCAGGAGATAAAGGTGGAGGAGCATACCATGACACTTGACCATGGTGTGGCAGGATGGGTGCAGGGAAACAGCATACCAGCTGACAGCAGCTTGGGGCTGTCTGGGTCATCTCCACCCTCTGCTGTCCAGGTCACATATGAGCATGATACACTGCAATGGGGAAAACAATAAAGCCTACAGGAGGTCCATCCAGCTGCCTCCTGTTTTGGGCAGGCTGCTCTCAATCCCAAGCCAACTGTGAAAGCAGTCAATAAGCAAGGGAAAAGGGGAAGGAAGGGGGCTTGCTGATTCATTGCTTGAGGATCTGGTGCAGCTGTGAGAGCTTCCCAGACCATGAATTGACATGGAGCTAAGGATTGCAGCCCAGACCAAAATCAGTTTGACCCAGGTGATATTTGAGGAGGACTTACAGTGTCTGTGCATGTGTGTGTTGACTCAAAACAGGTTACGATGAGTGTAATATCATTCTCGAATGCCAGTGAACCCCAAACATGGAAGGGGAAGCATTGAAGTGGGGGCCCCTACAATGTGTTGGTCATTTGATTTGTGAAGAGGATGCTAGGGGAGCCTAGACATTGCCATAAACAGGCTCTGAGTAGTGACAGATTGAGCCTTGACCAGATGAATGTGCCAGGGAACTCTCACCAACAAAGATAATGAAGAGGTCTTCCTTGGTAGGGTGTGGTACTGCTTTGGCTGCAGCATGCAAGCTGGCCTCCATGTAGTTGTATTTGTACCAGTCCACTGGTTTGAACTTGCAGTGCTGCTCGACTTGGCTGGATTGAGTTCTGAGGGCCACCCAGTGCACAATGTTAAAGTTGGGTGATTGCCAAGACACCATAGTTGGTTCAGATGGAAGTGTGAGGTGCTTCTCCTTTCCATGTCTGTCAATGGCAGTCTCCAGCACTGGCTGCATGTGCTTCTTGCCCACTTCAAGGGTCACCATGACTGTGAGGTCATGTTGCTCAAGGATCTTGAGAAGGTCCTTGGTATGAGCATGGGTCAAGAAGGTGTATGGGGGGCAAGGGAAAGGCAGGATCCTCATAGTGCCCATGCTACAAGAGGGTGCATGTTGTAAGTGTTCAGATTGAAGGTAGACTTTGTTGAGTGTACAGTGAAAGCAAGAATAAAGATCAGGTAGTCACACTTATTAATGGTCCTGGTCCTGGTCAATGACTCAACATTATCAGAGCAAAGAGTTGTGATTGTGCTTGATGCAGTGGTATGCAGTGAATGTGTCTGGCTACAGAAACACTATATTTTTTGAATTTCATCAACAGATACTCAGTGCATATCATCTAAATGGTGTCAGTACTGAGTTCCTGGAGTAGCTGACAGGGCTATGACCACAGAGTAATGGGTAGGCCACAGTGGGGAACCTTGTGACCTCTGGCATGTGCTTGCTCTGAAAACCTGTAGGAGAATGTGCAGTCCAACAATGACTCAAGAGATATTTCTTAGACTTGCTCAGTTCCTTCACCACAGGAACCTTTGAGAACCTTCACTTGACTTGGGAACACAGTTATGTTAGTGGGTATTTGGCTCAGGACATGAGATGCATCCTTTCAAGTGATGGAAACCTATGGGGATTGTCCCTAATAGGGTACTAATCCGCCAAGATCAGTGGGATCACTATCTTTGGTACCACCTTCCAGGACAAGTCCTATAGTTAGGTCTCTGGTTCCCTTTCTCAGAAACACAAGGACTTGGGTATCATTTGAGAGCTACTGTTCAACAATACTCAGTGCTAGCAGAATTACTTGAGGGAACCTACCAATAACCCAGGAGAACCTGTGGGAGCAGCCAGGGATTGATGAAATATCTCCCATCAGCCCCTCCACATCAAAGTCCGAAGGGCTTATAGATGAGATATGTTCTGAATATCTACAGAATGGTGTGCTCATATTGGGGAACCAATAGGAATGATACCCTTCCTTTTGCCAAGACAGATACACAGAGTTTTGAGTCATTTCCTGTTATTCTCATCATTTGTAATATTTATTCTCGGACTTCTATAAGTAGCTCAGGTTTTATCTTGATCCACATGTGATCTACCCCAGTTCTAGTGAGCTTAGGTTCACACTAGGGGTGTATCTAGGATCTTCAAGGCAAATACCATCCTCAGGGTTGTACTTGTATCAAACTTCACATTATATTATTGGGTGGAAACCTCTGAATTGTGTTGAATCATATTGAATCACTGGTCTTGGACCTTGGATCATATTGGCTTGTTTGTCTCTAACCTTGAATCATTGAATTGTACTATTGAATTGTCTTAGATCATCTCTGGCTCGTTACTGGCTTGTTTGCATCATGTCTTGCACCTCAAATTTTATTCCTGTCGTTGGGAACCTACTGAAACCTTGAACCTCAAGTTCCTGTGTTTTGAACCCTACTCTTTGGCTGTTGCCACCCACTCTTTGTCTCACATTGGGTGCTAAAGCAAGTTCGTATGCTTTGGTGCAACACAGTACACAATAACCGTTGCAGTTGACCCTAGAACCTCTCCCTCCAATCTTTACAAGGCTCTGTGCCAAGGACTGAACTCGTCTGACTATTGGAACTACTGGACACTTGGTTTCTGCTCATTCTTTTGGTGCTTCATGACTAGATTTGTCTATTCCTGAGGTTCTAGGTTCTTGAGTTAGAGATTGGGTTTTCTTCAGTTTCCACAGTAGGCTCAGAGCACATTGATCAGCAGTGAAGGGGTTCTACGTGCCTGCCATAGCAGCAGTGGTCTGAGAGTGGGAAGGAGCACTAGAGGTGTGATTCCCAGACTGTGCACTGGCATGGACTTGGCTGGGTTGTGTGTTGGTATGTTGGGGGAGGTTGTTGAATTGACTGCAGTCCTGCATGGTCATGATTATGCCATGATACAGCTGGGTATGTTCAAAGGAAGGAGGAATCAGGTTGGGTATGTGGTGCTCAATAGCAGGTGGGGCAAAAGACAAACAATAAATATCTGCAGGGGGGGGGTAAAGGAAAGGAAGGCAGTGGCAGGAAAATGCTTGAAGGAGGATCCCTGGAACAATAAATCAAATGAATAAATCAATACCAAAAATCAGGGGACATACAGCAGATTAGCCGTGACAGGAACATGGGGCACCACTGGTGGATTCGTCTGCAAGTCAGCATGGTGAAACCAGGGTGTATCACAGCTGGCACAGACAGTTGTAGGCTGCCAGCTAGGTGTTTATGGCTGGATTTATGCTCATTAAAAGTGTGAAAAGTGCTTTTATCAGTCACAAAACTTATATTGATGAACCCGCCACAGTTATGGGAGGCATTTGGGCCTTTGATGTGCACATGGTTTGGATTTTGGGGGTCAAGGGTGAGAATAAGCCCATGAGCCATATAGGACTGATACACACATACATTTCTGTGTGTGATTGTGGCTTAAGAAGGAATGAGGGGCCACCATGAATATGTAATGGACAACTCACTGTGCGACCCTCATACAATGGTGAGAAGAACGTGTTCTGACAGGGGCACTGAAAACACCAGCCATAGGCTGGGAGGAGGAAAGATGGAAAGACATCAAGTGTGAGGTAGAGGGAGAAAGAGAGAAAGACAAGGCACCTGGACCAACTAGATAGGAACAGCCACAGAAAGGACAAAAATGAAATTGTGGCCTAAGATGGATTTCATGGGATGATGGTCAACTAGCATCAAAGAAGGGCATCAATGCAGATCAATGCAATTGCCAAAATGCAGATCCTTACATGTGATATCATGGGTTCAGAGCACAATGCAGTGCAATGCAGTGCACTGCCAAGAACTTGCTGGCATGCTCACTGCACAGGAATACACTATATCAACAGTTTAGGGCATTCGAACACACTCATCTGCACTCATCTGCATTGAACTGCAGCCATATGCAGCTAATATCATTGTTCTGCACCACTGCATTCAATGCAATTGCATCCTATTTTTGTCCAATAAAAACCGCCATATGTATGTCTATGTGAAATGGTGACATTTGGTTGGGGCTGGCAGCGAACAGTGATGAATGCCTGCATCAATGGATTGTTGTGTGCATCAATAAGTATGTGACACTGTGCCAGTGTGACTTAACAGCGATCTCACTGCATCAATCAAATGCCGATCAAACATCAGTTGAGAAATATCACAGCGCTGATCAAATGTCAGTGCAATGTCAAAGTGTCACTTTCACCCTGCCCTGTTTTTTCATGTTGTACAACATTGTGTGCCAGTGGCACCTGAATATTTCAAGTCAGATGCAGAAATATCAAGACATAATGTTGACATTGGATGGCAGGGGTAAATTGGTCACCTTTCTCACTCCCAAGTTCCATCTCCCTGCACACATTGAGGCGTGCAACCACAAGTTTTCATTCAATCTAACCTGTGACATCAGCCCAATGGATGGCAAAACACCCAAGCATAGATGGGCAGATGTGAACCTTCTTGCTAGGAGCACAGCCAGGAGCACAGAAGAGATGGGCCCAGGATTTCGCTGCAACACTAGAGATGATCACTTTAATGACTGGAATCACAGGAAGATTATTGCTCTGGGTGCATGCTTACCATGTTTGCCTAGCACAATATACCAACATCTTTTATTAGGCTATACACTTCGTGGGAAGGTGGAGAAGGCAGTCCCCGAGATGGTGAAGACACAAGAGGCACTTCAAGATGTGAACAAGTCAGTGGGGCTGGACATGGTGAAGAAATGGGTGGAAATGGCAAGGAAGTGGGAGGCCGGCATCAGTGTCCCCAACCCCTTCGAGACAATCTGCAAGGATCACCACATTGCAAAGGTGCATACAGAGCTTGCAGCTGAGGTGGCAGAGAGGGAGGATGAGGAGGCTGTCTGGGGGGACATATCACAGAGCTCATTGCAATGGGCTTGCAGTTGGAGCAGCAGTGAGTGGTTACCCCACTGACAGATACCAACTAATGTGCTGATGAACCGACCTAGGAGAATTCTTGGCTTTGATGTTGCAGCAACTGGTCTGCATACCACCAATGGCCAATGCCGTACACTGATTGAGTGCACGAGTAAACTGCACTGGAAGATATTTGTGTGGATTGAAATCCAGCAACAATTCTTCCCAGCACTGGCCAATGTCCACAGCCATGAAGACAAAACACGTGCATGCATTGTGGACAGCCAATCCATCCCTGGAGTCCCAGTGTCCAGCATTGCACTGTGGCTGCCATCCATCATTGTGCGTGCAGCTGCACCTGACACAAGGGGTCTCACCGGGAACAAGTTGATTTTCAAGCATGAGTACTGGCTGCATGTTGGGCAAGCATCAGAGGCCTTGAATGAGATTCACTGGCTGTTGCTCGTGTGGACTCACCTCTACTTACAAGCTGAAAGAAACACACTCACAGGGGGTCCAGGTGAATATGCAGTTGGGGGATAGGATTGGGGCACTGAACAAACAGATAAAGTGGGCAGTGCAGTGTATTGGGCAGCACACGGGTTGCTGGAGCACCTTGGCAGGGAGCTGCAGCAGGATGAGTGGTCATGGTCACTGCAACCACTGCCAGAGGACAATGTGTAGAGACTGCCCCAGTCCTGGTTCCATGACCCAGAGCGGAAGATGAGGAAGAGGGTGAGGAAGGTCAAGAAGGTCAAGCAGCCACTGTCTTGGTTCTGGGTGAGCTGTGGGGAACACTGGGAGCCTGGCAATGACGTGGCAATGAATGAAGGTATGGGCATACCCTCAGTGTACAAGTTTGAAGAACTTATGGATAGCATTAACCATGTGTATCAAATGGGTGAAGTTACTCGTGCAGGCTCCATGCGCTGAGTGGAGGAGGTAGATATGTTGGAGGTGGAAATGCATTTTGTTGGCACATTTCTACAGTGGCAGGAGAGGGTGGGCCAGCGCAACCTCCTTGCTGGGCCCCAGCTTGAGGGTAAGACAGACTACACCTTGCACCAGGCTTGCAGGCGAGTTTGGAAGGGAGTGGAAGGACTTGCCAGACCTTATTCAGCAGGGGAGAGCAGGGAAGCTGGTGGATGATGAGGAGGTAAGGCTCCAATAGTTTCCATGTATAAATGTTTATACATGGTTCAAACCATTTTTTATTTCCATTTAGTTTACCAGTGGCCACAAACAGTTTAAAAACCGTTTTTACATAGTTTAAACTAGTGTTGCTGCGACTCCAAGTCGATCAAATCACATTTTATGTATAGCTACATTTTTTACCCCCAAAAGGCAGATGTCTCATAGCCAATAAAGAGGGCAAATATAGGTCCATTATACATCCAAACACCTTAGTGATTGGATGTTTGGTTGTGGAGAAAATCCCAAATCACTGTTCGACTCAACTTGAGTCAATTAATAAATCCAATATTTCTCACAAACAGTGCAGTATCAGTGGGAACCTTTGGTATATGTTATACATCTATTATGACCCTAAATATGTCATATATAATCATTGGAGTTACTGTACTATTTCATTCAATTTGTAAATGCACGTGACTTTTACTTTTTCCGACAAATCTCCAAAATCCGCTAAAATTGAGAAAAAATTATTGCAAGGGTTTTCAGAAATCGGCTGTGACACGTGACATATGAATTGAACAAAATAGTACAGCCTCAATATCCGCATGCTTTGGTACTGGCCATGTTGTGCTCAACAAGCAAGATACATACCTAATATGGCAATTGTTGGGGCACCTGATGGCTCGGGAATCGGGATTGATGTGCCATGCAGCAAAGCTTCTGCTCTTTAGCAAACTCAGCTGATGATTGTCCAAGCTTACATGTTTCTCATCATTTCTAAATTTCCCTGTTATATACCATAGCATATTAGCTGACATTAACACCACCATCACAGTTGAACCAACATGGCTCACATGGGATATTATCTGTCGAGGTCATTCCCCACTGCCCGCTTAAAATTTATTAACCAAGCACATGAACCACAATGTCAGGAAGCAGCATTGAAGCAAGTAAATACCTGGTGGTTCAGTCTGTGCACTAATTTCAAAAACCCTTCAGAAATACCGTTTAGAAACAGTTTTAAATGGTTTTAAACTGTTTAGATACCGTTTCCGTTTAATTTGCAGGGCTCCGTACATGAAAACTAAATGGCTGGAGCCTTATCAGAGGAGAGTGAGAGCGTTGCAGGGGATAGTAGCCAATACCACCATTGCCGCCACAATCAGTAAAACCTACCTATGACAATTACGAGTAATTATGTTTACATAATTCTCATTCTTAATCAAACGAAGGGCAGAAAAAAGTGCTCGATTTTTACTTGTCTCCGCTCATTTGTGTAATTGTTTTATGCCATAATATCATTAGAAACTTTAGAACCATTAGATTTTTTGTGATACTTTCATGAGCTGTCTGGAAGGGGCAGAGTCTGATATGGTAACAGATTCCCCCTGGGGCCAGTTCAATCCTGGGTGCACCATTTTTTTTTTTTTTCCTGATCCCTATATTGAAATTGCACCCCTTGTTGTTGGCAACTTATCAGACTGAATAGATGGGGTCCTTTCACATTTTTTGCAGACATGCATTATGGTAGGTGGAATGGTCAATGTTGCTTTCTCACATTTGACCAATCAGTCCGATGATCTCCAAGCTGCCGACGATCACGTGTTGACGTGTTTGACATGTACAAGGGGCCCAAAAAGTAATTTTTTCAAAGTATTCTGGCTGTTGAATTTTGGGGATAGCCTGTATTTGTGAGGTTCTAGACCCTATGGACTCAAAAAGGATGAAAAAAGCATGTGGTAACATGCTATGAATCAAATATGCTGTTCCACATCCAACCAGTATATACATCCAAAAAAGTAAATTTTTTTGAAAGTGTTGCAGCTGTTGGATTTTAGTGGTAGCTTGTAATTATGAAGTCCCAGAGCCTATAAACTCAAAACAGGTGAAAAAAGCATGTGGTAATGTGCTGTAAATCAAATATGCCGTCTTATATCCAGCAGGTCCACACTGAAAAAGGTAATTTTTTTTGAAAGTGTTGCAGCTGTTGGATTTTAGTGGTAGCTTGTAATTATGAGGTTCCAGAGCCTATAAACTCAAAACAGGTGAAAAATGCGTGTGGTAACATGCTGCAAATCAAATATGCCGTCCTATATCCAGCAGGTCCACACACTGAAAAAGGTAATTTTTTTTTCAAAGTGTTGTGGCTGTTGGATTTTAATGGTAACTTGTAATTATGAGTTCGCAGAGCTCATGAACTCAAAACAGGTGAAAAAAGCATGTGGTAACATGCTGCAAATCAAATATGCCGTCCTATATCCAGCAGGTCCACACACCGAAAAGGTAATTTTTTTTCAAAGTGTTGCGGCTGTTGGATTTTAATGGTAACTTGTAATTATGAGTTCGCAGTGCTCATGAACTCAAAACAGGTGAAAAAAGTGTGTGGTAACATGCTACTAATCAAATATGCTGTCCCACATCCAGCCAGTACATGTATCCCAAAAGGTAATTTCTGTTAAGGTGTTCCAGCCATTGAATTTTAATAGTAGCCTCTATTTACAAAGTTTTGGAGCCTATGAAGATCAAGCAGGTGAGAAAATTATGTAGTAACATCCTGGAAGGAATTTGGGTACCCCACATTTGGTAAATATCTCAAATAAATGCATACAAGACTTTCCTTGTCCAGTATTGCAACCAGTGGATGCATGGGTGAGATTTTTGTTCAGAACATTGTCTGAGTATGATTTGAAAAGGACTACATATCTGCAGTCCGGAAAATTCATATTTTCTGTGCTCAGAACACAAATCATGATTGCATATCCCAACCTTAGACTTATGACATTTTGCTGCCCCGAATTTCAGGTAATGGATGTGGGTCAAACTATTATCAAAAGCTATGGTTAGCCCTGTTTCAAAGTGTGTCTAGTATTTGAAATGTCTGAAAAAATGATTTTCCTTCTGCTCAGACCACATTTGGGGGTTGTAGGTCCAAGCATATGCATACAACATTTCTTCACCTAGTATTGAACTGGATCCAAAACATAGGTACACATGTTTTAAAGGCTATCTATCCTGTATATGAACTGACTGAAAAGAAACACTTTCCCTGCATTCAGACCTTATTCAAATCACATTTATCTGTAGTAAAGACACCTAATCACAAGAAAACTGACATATGCTATTCTTGTCAAACTTTATTAGATTGCATCATATCCTGAGTTAAATCACAGGCATTGAGGTATATGACTAATTGGATTCAAAAGGAAGAGAGAAATTCAGCACAATTACATACATAATTACGAGTATCTGCCATGCCCCCGCAATGGCCACACCCCCCAAGTGAGATTCTCGTTATGTAGTTGACCTTTTGTCTTTGGAAGGTGGTCAAGTGGAGTCCTGAATAGAGAAGTTCACGATAAGGCGGGATGATGAGCGGGATGAGGCGGGATGACAGGCATGAGAGGCGAATGATGGCAGGGCGGTCACGGGGAGCTTACTTACTCAAGCACATATATATATTCCACAAAAAATATTTATTCCACAAACAAGATAATACAGCCTATCGTGAACTCCCCTAATGCCCCCTTTTTGTGTGTATTCAATGTTCAACTGGAATTATTCGTTCTCAGTGATAGCTAACAGTATTGATTGGGGAAGGCTCTCAGCGCCACGCGCCGGTGGTAGTAAGAAACAAGTCAGAAATCCTGTATCAAATGTACAGGCGACAAATATGTATCCCGTTCCTAGGCTTGCTGGTCAGAGCCAAACTGTAGGGGCTGCTGTTCATCTGGAACCTGCGACACGGCTCTTGCAAGAATGAGAGTCGGCATCCCCTTGGTCAACTGTAATCTCATTCCTATATTGGCACCTTCAATGTTCCCAGAATCCCCTGTCCAGACAGTCCCCAAAGCCTCGTGCACGGAGGCAATGGCATCTCCGAGCTGGGACCCGCCTCTAGAAGCCGCCACGATCACACTGGCAATGTCAGTGTAATCAAACAGCGGCATCTTTTCCCACCCTCGTGTCCGTGCGAATTCAATGCAGTACACCGCGACAATGAGAAAATTCAGTGTTGCGATCGTCGCAATATACTGAAATGTCCCCAAGCGCATGGCAGCTACTGTGACGATTGTCGTCACATTGGTAGCGGCCTCCACTGTCGAGTTTTTGCCTGCAATTTCTAGCTGGGCACTCGCAAGCCCGACCAGAAGATCATCGATGATCGATTCCAGCGCCGTCGAAATGCCATCCAAGACGACAGAGTTGTTGTCCACGGAGCCGTTGCGTTCCAGGGCCACGTTCTGGATATTGGAAATGAAGGTGTCTCCCATAGGCGAGCTGTAAATCCCCGTTATCCCCATCGAGAGATATGTGACCTGGCCGACTATAATTTGCGGTATGAGACCGAATCCAGCGCCAAAGGTGGAGGCACTAGGATCCATATCCACGGTGGAATTCCCCTGTGATTTGACAGTAATAAGCGAGCTTGACACGTCAACGTTGACGCGGAAAGTCTGGGGTACAAAATGTGCCTCGCATTGGACCTTGTCGAGAAGACTGTATATTCCGGTGCCAGTGGCGATTGCAAACATGTGCCTAGAGTCGTGGGACACACCCTGAAGAGCAAAAACATGCTCGTCTGTTTCTCCGATGGTAAGAACTGCATACCATTCGGCAAAGTAACCGTCAATCAGGCCCGGACATTCCGAGTCTGTGAATACCGTCCCTGATTGGTAAAGGCTGTTGGGTAGGACTCCACAGGCAAGGTATTCATCAGGAAAGGCGAAGGACGTTCTATTAGCCCAACGATGGACTGCATAAGCAGAGCTGTCATTTCTCCAACAGTCAACCTTTGTCGCGTAACCACGTTCTTCGTATGTGTACAGAAGTGGGGTTCGTGGACCTTCCCTGTCCAGAACATATTCCTCGAGGCCAGCACTGGCTCCAATGCCATACGATCGTCCAACATACAACAGAAAACTATTGTCCATCTTGGCGTGGACACGAACTCCGGTGGCATTCGTGGCAGTCGATGCGGAATTAAAAATCGGCGCCTGCAGTGCTCCCGCTGGACTGTATGAGAATACACCTTTCCCATTTCGTGTCACCGCTCTGCCACCCCCCATGGTGTGGTTCCAGAATTCCTGATTGGGGTCTGGGGGATAAAATGGGATGCGGAGTGTTCCAGCAACGGTAGTTCGCGAGGGGACTGGAGCGATCGCACCGGCCCAGAGTGACGCGGGGAGGAGGTGCAGGAAGAGGTATCCGAAGAGAATACCAACATGCAGGAATGGCAGATTCCACGCGACCTGGATTGAGGAGAGGGACTGCCAGAGTCGCAGTTGAGTTAGGGACACGGGGCTCGCATCAGTCAGCCGACGTCTGGTAGAGAAGTTGATGATTTTGGATAGAGTGAAAACGTGGATGAAACCCAGGAGGTGAGATGCAATTTGAATGCGAACTTGAGCTTGTGTGGGATATTGTTTCACGTATGCATACAAGTCAGGACTATCATGTCCCGACTGCATCAAAAGAAAGACCGCAACTGCCGTCGAGAGTGCGAGACCAGGCAAAACTATCAGTTTCGACAAAAATGAGGCATCTTGGTTTTAGAACGGTATAAGTTCGCCGTGAGCAGCTGAAGAGTAATCAAGGCGCACCAGTGGAAGGCATGAGTAGGAATGCAGGGAGGAAAAGTCGGGGCAATATCAATCCTGCTGCCTTCAGTGCAGGTAACCACGCGGGAATTATAATGCTTCAGGAGGGTTCCTTGATCCCGTACCACCAAGAGGCGCCCATGACGGAAATGTCAGACACTGGGTATCGGGAGAGTGGATACTTAATGGCATCTGATATTTACTATATGCGTACCACTACCATGGACAGGTTTTCCCACGCATTGGGAACAAGGCGTTCGCGCCCCAGTAAAATGATGAGGACGACTGCCGTCTGAACCGCGCTGAGGACACTGTGTGCAACCCGCTAACCCCCCTGTGTGGCCCAGACGCACCGCTGCACCCCCAGCCCCCCACCCAGAAGTGGCGCCAATTTATGGTTCTTCCGATTCGAACCCTCTTACTACCGGGAACAATAGCACCGAGGCTCTTGATGATGTTGATACTGCTGAGGAAGATGCCAAGCAGTCAAACGTGGGAAGGACCGATAAACGGGTGAGAAGGCTGACCACGAGGTATGCGGGCTTTTGGCGCTGCAGGGACGACGTCAATTGGGAGTCAGATGAGAATTTGACTATATTTTGGTGTTTTGGCGTAGAAATGCAAAAACTGTGTTTTGATCGATTTTACGGGTTTTAATGTATGAGGACCTGATCCCGAGCAGTTTTACGAACCGCTGGACCAATTCGATAAAGTCCCCCGTGACGCATGACTTTTGCATTGAACGGTATTTGCACAGTAATTTTATAAAGAGAGTGACATCTATCTGTCTGTCTGAAGTCTTTTTAAACGCTGCTCTATGTCAAATCTCAATCAGCCCAGGCTTTCGGATGAGCGCTAGATAAGCAGGCCATGTGCTCAAGAATGGACGCCTCAACCGAAGTGCTGGGGCTTCATGCCAACTTCAACTGCTAACTCCGTCGCTACTTCCGTCCCTTTCCTCCACGTCCCGCGCATGCATTTCACTCGACGTCCCCGCTTCCCACGATGTTCTTCTCCTGGTATTTTAGTTCCTTATGTTTCCCTGCATGTTCTTTTCACTTTATTTATCTTTTTATGTTCATATTGTCTCGGATGTACCTGAGATTGTCCCTTTTCTTTAAGATTCAGGCTTATCCACTTCCCCTGAATTGTCTACCAGCACCCCCGATTCGCTATCACTTCCGCTCCCGCACGCTGATCTCTGACGTCCCGTCACCCTGTTTTTTATCCGCTTCCGAACCCGACGTCGACGCCACTTGCGATGCCCGCTCGTAAAGATCCTATAGCTCCCATATTCGATCCTCAGCAGCCCCGCGACCTCCGCCGGTATTTTCCTGACCTCGACTTCCTGCTTTCGCGTTCGCACATCACCGCCGACTTCGAAAAGAAATTCCACGCCACGCGTTTCCTTTCCATCGACGACCAAGAGCTTTGGGAGCTCGTCCCCGAGTTCACCGACGCCGCTGCGTCTTTCGAGCAGTTCACCGCCACTATCTTTCGCCTTTATCCAGAAGCCGAACCGCACCGCAGATATGGCATTGCAGATCTCGATGCTCTCGTTACCGAGCACTCGCGCATTGCAGCACCATCCCGCGCCACATTCCTCAAATTTTATTGCAGGTTTTCTTAATCTCAACATACCTCCGCGCTAAAGATCATTTTTCCGCGCACGAACAGAGCCTCAGCTTTGTCCGCTCCATTCCCCCGAGCATTCTGCTCCGCGTACAAAAATGACTTCGCATTTGTTGCTCAGACGTACATCCTAGCGACTCGTACACGCTCCCCGACCTCCGCGATGCCGTCGACTTCGCATTTCTGATGAAACTGCCTCGTCCGCGCCCCCAGCCGCACCGTAGGATAGGCTGTATTCTTCAAAATCCTGTGTTTTCAGTCCGTGATATCGCCACTGATCTAAATTCCCAAAGGTTCCGGGAAATGTGCTTTTGACAGTCATAAACAGAGAGCATATGTGTATTTCTTGATCATGTCTTTGATCTGATTCTTTGCTGGGACCCCTCTCCCTCGAGACCGAGTTTTGAAATTACAACGTCCGCTAATTACGAGTGTATCTATAACATGTACGCGAGAATGTCCAATATCTGGCTGATATACCTTTGCAGGCTACTGTCTGGTTAATTTTTGGGATAACGAGTAAATACTAGAACACACACTTCGGAAGGTTGGTTTAAAAAAGCGAAGTCGAATGTATACGTACACAGATCTATCTCTCAGTATCGAAACAGCCACCAGGAAGACTTGAAATCAGACAGCAAACCGTAAATTGTGGAGAATATGGCGGTGCGAGCACTCAGCCATCAGATTCTCCGTGAACTCCAACTGTTGCATAACGAAATTGCGCCGGATATCTCTCCTCCATTCCTTCATTGACCTACGAAAGAACTAGGTGCTAGTAAACTTCCTGAAACAGCGATCAGCGGATCTTTGGAATGTACCCCTGGCGCGTTTCGATCCATTCTCTACGGCTAGGTTCTTATCCATTTGATACGCTCCTATTAGTCGTGTTTGATTGAATAGCGTTGTTTCAAGTCGGGTCTAAGTGCATTCCAGCTTTTGAGTTATTCACAAGTGAATAAATTCTCCGCCTGATCTAATTAAGTTTTCCATTATGTATTCCCCTCTGTCTCGTCACAGGAGAGATATGTATTGTTTGAAACTTCCGAAGCTGCCTGGCCAAGGCAGTCCAATTTCCTTTCTTGATAATCGGTCCAGTGCTAACCGGAGGAGGCAGGGAGGGGGCCTCTGCATTTTCTTGTTGTATTACTCATACGACCGGCGTGCGTCCTGGTGAGAAAAACCGGATTCGAATTCGTCGGTCAGCCATATAAGGCGAGGTCCACCTCGCGACATCCGCAGCTCCCTCCAATGTCTTCCACTCATTCGTCCCACACTTCTACTCCCGACATTGACCTCTACGACCCAGACGCGGCCGCTGCTGTCTAAAGCCAGCGCGCCAATTCTGGCCTTTACGACGATATCGCCAACAAAATTGTGGACATGGGGTCTGGGGCCATTGCCAACATTGACTACCCCGACCATTTCTCGCCTCAGAAGCAAGGGGTGGGATCATGAGGCGGACGAAGCGTGGTCCGACAACGTGGGCTTCGTAGGCAAGGACGGGGACGAGTTTCGCTGCAGTATCGTGGGCGAAATTGCAGGTCCCGCCCTTGGAACCATTTTGAGGTCTAACGGATCCCATTATTCAAGGCCTGATGACGTTCATATCGTTGTCACCTGTTCTTTCCTCTTTCTGCCGGCAGTCGCACTCACAGCTGTTGTAGTTCAAACCAATCGATGACAAAACCAAAGTCAAAGACACCCTCGCTTTAGGGATGCCCATGCTTTCGACAACTCCCATGTTCAACACTTGGCATAATCAGATCAACACTCTGACCCAGGTTACTGATGATGGCGCAGACCAGGACGCTCAAGCTGGCAAGGTAAGCAAATTCTCTTTAAAGCATTTTGTTCTCTCACCTTTTTCGTTGAGGCTCCCGAGGTTAAGTTGTGGGTTAAGCCATCTCCTCAAGGTCACGATCAACAGGAAACAATCGTTTGCCAAATGTTGCCCAAATACACGGTGCGACGCCTACTCTGTTTATGACTTCTTTCTGGACGCTTAGTCGTACCTAGGTCCCTTCTGCAACGGGTTTGCCAAAGCCTCGCCGTGCCGCCAAACGCAAGTTGGACGAAACGGAAACACCATCGCAAACTGCAGCCAAGGCAGAGCAGGAGGTTGTTTTCCCAGATGGTAACCTTCGGCACTTTGGATTCAACCAGCGGTTTTTGATTCACGTACACAGAAAAAGATATCAAAATTGGCGCACATTATGAACCTACACTTCTCGAAGATTGCGGTGGCGATTACTTCTCCCATGTTCGCTCCAAGCTGGTTCAGCTTGATGTTTGCGACGTGGACAACAAACTCGTTGGGCCTTGGCGCTACTACGAAGTTCTGCGCCCGGGAACTCTCGTCCTTGTTTACGCATCGTTGCACGTTTTCAACATGAAGGACGATAAGGCTGGTAAGACACGTAAAGTGAGCGCACTCCCCTGATTCATACCTTGCATTGACGTATGTCTCAGGTCTATCAAATCAACGCTCAGAGCGTACGTGTTCTTTCTGAGTCTCTGGAGAAGGTAGAGAAGCGTCACCAATCCATCCCCCCCGGCATGGGCGAGTGACCTGTTGCTCGGCTCCCCACGCGCCCCACTGCATCTGCGACTGCTTTCGATAATTTCGGTATCCCCGGGTCGTCTCCGGCTCCTCCTAGAACTTCCAATACAACCGCTAAGAAAGCCCATTCTGTGAACCAGCCAGCAAAGTCCGTTGCTTCCACTTCCACTTCCTCCGAGTCTGCATCTACCTTGGACGAGGACATGGACGTCGACACCGATAAACCCGTGGATGGCGGCGATGCTGATGTCGATGCAGACACGCAGCCTCCTCATGATGACAAGAAGGGCAAGCGGGCTAGGCGAATCAGAGTTTAGGTTGGAGGCTTCATTGTCTGGATTCCTTTATTTGTGCGGCTGTGACTTTGCGTATAGTCAAGTCGGTCTCCCCTCCGCTGAATATAATCAGATTCCCGTACTTTTATTCACCTATGTCCTACTACCGAGTAAATACATGCAACTCGTGATGCAATTATTATCATTTATTTCTATCTTTTCTTCACGCACGCAACTCGAGAAGGAACAAATATATGTGCTAATGTTGCTGTGACTTGAAAAGTCGAGTTTTGACTTGGAAAGTCACGCCAAGTCGCACTTTGACTCGACTTCGACTCGACTTTTCTGATTCAAGTCAAGTCAAGTCGTTCAAGTCGACTCAAGTCGACTTTTTGGTGCTCATTTGAACCTCTATACTGTGTTCACTGTGCAGATCTCGTCTTTTACAACATAATAAATAGGATTCCATGGGTACAAGACATTTACAGTTTGTGGATGGATGTGCATAGTTATTTACTCCAGTTCATCCTCGGGCATCACGGGATATTCAGTTTCCACATCTTCGCAAGTGATGAAAAGGCCCTTTCGAACAACCTCACGATCCGTCTCTGATGCAGCTGCCAGAGAACGAAGCCAATCCTCATCATCGTCTCCTAATGATGGTGCCTGCCAGTCAGCCATGAAGTTCAAGCGGGATTTTTTGTAGGAAAATTTCAGCATTTGTAGTGCCTCCATCAGGGTAGGGCTAATGCGATTTCGACGTTTGGTATCTGTTTCTGCAGACGAGGAAAACACTCTTTCGGATGGAACTGATGTGGCCTGAATGGGACCATAATCGGCAAACAGGAGGAAAATTGTTGGCCACTGTGTACTGCCATGGTTCTAAAAACAAGTGTTCAGCAACGCACAAGTGTGGCATGAAATTAAACCATACACCCCAATATCCAACCATATCAGTCGACTTCCGAGGTGGCATAGGGCTCCTGAGATAGTTCTGCATTTCTTCTTCTACCGACCATGTTCCCTCGCTGGCAGTAACATCAGTGTGGGCCAAAAAATCAAGTACTTTCTGTGGTTTCCGATAGCGGTTCTGCAGCGTAGCGTTCGAGGAAGGTCCTGAGGTTGCTCGACTTCGTGATGGCTGCCGTGACTGAGAACCTGAGCCTGCAGGAGTACTTGCATTGGAGGCTTGACCCTGCGACAGTTCACGATAATATTCTAACTATATTCACTCAGTTAGCCTGCAGCATTTCGCACAATTATAACCAACCTTTGCAATGATAATTTCCCGAGCTGCCTTGATATCCTCAGATCCCCAATTCTTTTCAATCCATGCGAATCGAATAGATGGGTTAATGACTAGTAAATTGGCATTAATATAACATATTGATTAGAGGCGGAACACATACACATTGCAATAATGTATGCATCGGTGTCACCAAACCGATTGTAATACTTTTTGGCAATAGTAAGACCTGGCTTGATGAACTGGACAACATTTTCTTTGATCAGGTCAATGTCCTTCACCATTGTCTTCCATGAGTCAACAAATAATTCAAAGGCAGGAAGAGCACCAGCCAACACAGGTGTGTTTTCTGCTGACATGACCTGTTGAACGACATGGGGTTGCTATGAATTAAGGTTCAGCATGCTACAGAATGAAAACAAAACCCCGAATTTGGGCAACATGCCTCAAGGATGAGTTCCAGGAGCTCAAGTCGAGTCCAGTGAGATGTTTCAAGGGGATTCTTAAAGGACCGTGCATCCTTATCCAGGACGAAAAATCGCAGAATAGGCTATAGTGTATATAAGTGGTAAGATCCACGATATCAGTTTCGGATTCTGACCTGTTGGAGGTAGCGTAGTCGTCGAAGCATATAAAAGACAGAATCCCAACGAGTGCGAACATCAGGTAAAACAGTCATGGGCGCCAAGTTCGTCGGAATTTGAACATTGTGGTCGTTGCGATTTGTCCAAAGGCTGGTTTTATTTCCCTCATCGATTATTTCCAACAACAAGTCACGGCGCTGGCCTGATTTGCGAATGTAGGCTACTGTTTTTCTTGCGCGATAAATTGGGCCAGATTTCCGAGTTTTTCTGACCTGGCGAGTGGGTTGATTGTCTCGTGTATCTGTCTCTGTCGCAGAATCTGTCTCTGTGTCTGGATACTGAGGGCTGGTATCATCGTCTGCCTCCATTGCCTTGATACACGCTTGAGAGCACAGATTGACAATGTGTGCAAAACAGCGAATATAGTTATTCTTGGCACTGAAGTCGGTGATGTCCCGTTCAGCCAGAAGCCGCTCGAGGCATTCCATAAATGTTTGGTTGTTCGAGGCGTTATCCATTGTGAAGTGTCCAATCTAGAAATAAAGAATTGAGAACCAGTCGTTCAACATCAGGTGATCATACCTTGTGCAGAAGATTGGCTTGATCAAGGATGTTGAAAACAACACGAGCAATGCGCTGCCCACTATGAGCCCCACGAATCCTCCGAAAAGCGAGCAGAGCTTGTTGTAAAACCAACTGCTTACTGGCAGTTTGTGCAAGCCAGTGCACCGTGACAGCAAGGTATGGGCTGAGACCTTTACTGCTCCAAATATCGATAGTAAAAGAGAGCTTCCCAAGTGCCGCCTTTTGACTCGAGTTGATAAGTTTCATATACCAAAAAAAATGAAGATGAAATCAGCTGACCTGCAAATGAGCCCGAAGCTCATAGTAGTATAGAATCCAGGCATCGATAACAGCCTCTCGGATTTTGGTTCTGTGGGGGACATCTTCATCTCAAAGTGTTTCCCTCAAAAACAGCAACAGGTCTCGAAATTCCCGATTTTCCACGAGATTTATAGACTGTACATGATCAAAGTTAACTTATAACATTAAGAGCCAATAGCATCACGAACCAGATCATTTGAGACGATGACTTTAACCAGTTGCTTCAAAAGCTCTACATTTGAGAATGGCACACGATTGAGCTCCCCTGCCCGCTGCTTGGAGAGTTCTGAAATTCGTTGTTTGGGAAGCATATTTGTCCACCCATACTTCCCAATTGCTTCCAAGTACTCTTGAAGGTGTTGCCTTTCTAGGTGGCCACGTCGTGTGGTAAGACTACAAGAGTTCTTGTACACATGCCTAAGTTTAAATCAGTGTTTTGTGCAGAGGATTCGAGATTGAAGGAAACATACTGGCAGATTTTACACTTGTGGGACCCACTCTCGATATTCTCCCCAAAAAAATAGTGTACATCTGGGGACTTGGAGTTCTTCAGGGTGTCGTCGGTGTTCCATGAAAATTTGTCTGCATCAATAATATGGCCATGCGATTTACCTTTCGCCACCATTGGAGGGTCCGTTGGCCCAGGTATGGTCCCAGTCGCTGCACGAGAACTCTGCCTTTGAGCAGACCGCTTTGGTTGACCACTAGGCTGAGTTCAGCGTGGTAGAATAGGTGCACTATCATTGTCTGAGTCAGAATTTAAGCTGATTGCGGCTGTGTTGAGTGCTTCGCTCAGATCCTCCATAGTCCCAGTGGGTGAGAGAAGAGCAGTGCGTCCTCGGGCAGGTTCGCCTTTGGAAGGTTGAATATTCCTCCGACGTCGAGGTGGGGGTATAGGAGGCAGATCCTCCTCGTCGGGTGATTCTTCATCATCACTGTAATGCCCTCGATCGCGCCGCCGAGGGCCAGGGCTCGCCATGGATGTGATTGTAGCATCCAACCGCCCCAGCAGTTGGCTAGCCATACGAGCGGCTGGTGTTTGAGGTGCGAGAGTGTTTTGAGGAGAACCCTGTAATGCTGGAGATTAGAGATGAAAATAGAATTGAAATAACACTTGCTGTCTCCTCCGTAATGGTATTTAAAGCTGCTCTTGCATGAGCTGGTCCAGTTCCGATTGTCTGAGGCGTAGCTAGATTCAGAAAAATTAGTATGGTGGGTGCACACTAACAAAAAAACCGGGGCATACATGGGATGGATGGTGCAGCATTGGAAGAGCGTTTTGTGGACGGTGCTGGGGCCTCATTCGGCACAGATGTAGGCGTTGTACTGCTAGGGACAGGTTTTGAGGACCGGGTAGATCGTTGAGATGTTCGATGTTGAGCTGGAGGTGCAGTAGGGTCATTTGCAGCCTGAGGAAGTTGCTGGGGTTGCTTTCGACGAGACATGAGGGTGAAGACTTGCCTGCTTGAAGCTGACTTTTTATACATTGAAACAACGTTAAAAATCAGCAGAACTAACCAAGTGTTGATTTTTCTGAGCAATGCAATACCCGAGTACAGGACATATCCTGGTACATCAGTTCATTATCATTTCAAGGATCATAAATCAATCCACTGGCGACTGTTGATTTAATCTTTGAGGTCCATTTCTCAGGGTAAAGGCACTGCAATCTGAGTGTTCACTGGCGCAGAAATGGTGAAGGGCTCCAATTCAAGGTGTGAACATATGTAAGCGGCAAGTAGGGTCAGTCTTTGTCCACGAAGGTACAGGGTCCAGGATTTTTGCACAACAGAGCACTGAAAGGTGCACATCATAATGTGTGAACCAGATCAGCTGGTTCGGGAGCATCTGATCGTTTCAAACTAAAAATTGTTCCTATATCTTTCATTGAGATTTCTGTATCTTACATGCTCCTGCTTCGCGATGCAAACCTCTTCATAAATCTATGAAACATCTTTCATATATCTCTCATTAATATATCTTCTTCGTTGCCACACATAGTCCCACTTCTTTAATGAACAGACTTCATAATGATATTAAGCTGCCATGGCAGCAGCGATAATCAGGATGCAAACTTAGGTTTGTTAGGTCTGATACTCGGTGGTGAAACCCCATCTTTCAATATCTTTCATGATTCTTCAACCCTGGTTGGGTGAATGCATCCCAACCAGTTCGAACCCTCTTCCTAAGCACCACTGAAGTCTTATATATAGCAAATCATACACGACTGTATCAGTTCTGGCTGTTCATCTGGATTGTAGGCATTTTCTTTGCATGTCGTTCTTGTCAGAGGTGAAACTACTTTGTCCATGGTGATCACCATGAGAAGGCAAGGATAAATCTATCTATCAACTGCGGCCATTCATTGCTGCCACCGCCATCTTCATGACTCTTCTCAGATTTCCGACCATATTACAGCTAGAAAGGGTGCTATAAAGCGATGGGGTGAGTAGGGATTGAATATCATGCTTTTCCTAGAAATGGCTGACCAGCGCACAGTGGACACCAAAGGAAATCTCCTTGATGCCTCCAGAATCGTTTTCTATGATTCCGAATCAGACAAGAAACCTCTCCCCAGAGAAATGAGCGGTAGGACATTTTGTTTCTAGATGTACATTGTTTTTTTCTGACTTCAATTTGCTGCAGACCAGCCCCAGCACTGGGGCACTTGCAAAAGACCTACGAACCCTCTAACCGCATCTCTTACCACCAAAAAGGCTGACGATAATGGGCAGCTTATTGCCCCTCATGCCCCTTGCACTTGTACCACCACAACTACACCGCATGCCAAATTTATTCCGGAGTCAGTCAGTGAGGAAGACGAGGACTACGACGACCTCCCTGAACTGCAGGATGTGTCGCATTCATCTGACGAGGGTGAATCCGACTTCGAGCTGCTCTACAACAAAGAGGTAAGTTTATGTTTTATTCTCTACACTCTGGCATTCATTTTATCGCATTTAAATAGCTGGCAGATCTCTTATTGTTGAAGATGGTTCCTGCATGTGGTGGATCTATTTCTTCCAAGCCCCAAACTCGCCAGAAGTTTTCCGATAAGCACAAGGCTGCCGAGTCCACCAGCATCCCACTTCCTAAGTCCAACCACCATGTGACTGTTGAGGAAGTAGAAGATGAGGATGCTCCGAAAGTAATCCTATTGTTTGTTTCTCATGCTCAATTATTGATATCTTCAACCAGATCAAGCATCCAAAGAGCACACGTACTCTCACCCAGGAAGGAGACGATGTTCCAAAAGGGACTGGGGTGAGTTTGTTCTTTCTCCACAATTGTCTTTGATTTATGTTCAGACAGCTCACAAGCCCGAATGTTGACACAGCCATGGCCAGTATTTTGAAGTGGCTCGAGTGCCAGGCAAAAGATACACAGGTATTTGCTGCCATCTATTCTTCTGCACAGATTTCTTATCAAGCTCGCAGGACCACCTTGAGCAGGAGGTTTCCAACTGCCTCCTCGGGGAATGGATCGTGACCTGTGATCAACCATTTGACAAGGTGGAGAAACCCGACTTTACCCAGCTCATGGAATATACACACCACAGCTCCATACTTCACTCCAAGATGCTGGACCACACTGCTGTCGGCAAGTGTGTCATGAAGATGGGTGAGGACATCATCAAGGGGACCAGAAACATGTTTGTGGTATGTACCCGTCTTCATTGAAGTGTACAAGAAATTAATCCGATTGTTCACAAGTTGGACTCAAAAGTCAGCTTGTCTGTAGATGCGTGGATGTCCAGCAACCAACATCCTTTCTTGATGATTGTTGCTCACTATGTGACAAATGATGGAAAGTTGGGTGAGTCTTCTCAGAATTTCGGTCTCAGTTTCCTTGCCAATGGCTAATTCCCTTTAGAGGAAATGATTATTGATTTTCGCGAGATGGTTACAGAGCATTCAGGCGAGAATATGGCCAAGGTGTGGCCCCAGTGCAATTGCACTGAGTTGGGTATTCTTGAGGAAAAGGTGGATACAGAAGATGAGCTTGACAACATGACTGAACTCGAGCCTATTCCTATTTAGATCTACACACTTGTGACGGACAATGCATACAACAACAACACCTTGATGAAAAAAATTGCGACTAAGTCTGCTGCTGTCGATATTCCATTTGATTCTACCAGGGCACAAAGCCGCTGCATGCCCCATTGGATCGCATGTAAGGCCCAATTCCCGGAACTTTTTTGTCTTGATTGTGACATTCTCACCATTGCTGGTTTGTTTTGAATCTTGAATATCACTCTTTGTCTGATTATTTTCAGGCTCAGCCATTGCTGTGGAACGTATTTTTGCTAGTGGCCGCAACACCATTTCCCTCAGACGTGCCAGCCTCAAGCCTGATGCGATCAGAACGCTCATGATCATTAAACAACAGCTCCGCCTTACTCATACCACTATTCAGGAGATGCTGGGGTAGTTGTACTTAGTTTACGGTCTCAATTCAATTTTATTGTGTGCATTATTACCCATTTGACTGTCAATGGCCGCATATGCGTGCCCGCAAGGGCATTGCTTGCCTTGCTAGTTCATCAATACAACCCTTGCCCTTTTCAAGGCACCTATCATCGGGAGAAATCATCCTACTATGTACACACAACTATTCTAAAATTTTGAGTTGAATATCCGACTTGAAGTCACTTGAAGTCGCTTCAAGTCGACATCAGTGACTTCGAAGTCGAGCCGAGTCGCGTAAGCGACTCGACTTAACTCGGCTTAAATCGGCTTACAAAAGTCGACTTCGCGACTTCAAGCACGAAGTCGCGGCAACATTAATATGTGCTGCAACATGACTAGTGCAGCTGCATCTGTTTGTGCGTTCTGAACTTTGTGCACGCCATGTACCGTGGTGGACTATGAATAAAATGACGAGTATCGTGCATCATATAACCGCGAAGTATAAACGGCTTGTGAACGATGAAAACGGAACTGCACTGTTTGCATTCGTTGATTTACACCGTCTTTCAGTCGATCGCATTTTGAGATACCCCTGTCCCTCATTTCTTCAGCCGCCATTCTCTCTCTCCTCCCCCTCTCTTCTCTCTCATCTCCCTCTTTCTCTCGGAACTCCTTCGACACCACTTCATGTCATCGAAGCCGAAGACTTTGCTCGATTATTTCTCTCCGGTCGCCGCTCAACCTCCTCGTCGTAAACGCAGGCTCACAGAGAAAACTCCCGCCGTTCGCACATTGCCACTTGTAGGCGGAAGAACGTCTTGCTTGCATGTGAGCAGCGATGTCCAATCGCACCAGACCAACAATATGCGCCGCTTCCGCCCCCGTGGAGTAGCCAGCGTTCACCGCAGAAGCGCTCTTAACCGCCCCTCGCCTCCCATCCATCCAGGATATCGTTATCCGCGTTCGGTGCCGTTGACCGTCGACGAGCTTTGGTTTTCGTGGAAGAGGTCGCCAAACCCTATGAATGTGAGATATGCCTGCAACTCAAGAGTCATCCGGTCGTGTATGGATTTGTTTTTTTTTTCTCTGTCACCGATGCTTTGCGCCGTTCTCACTCAGTATTTTCTCTATAGAACCCCCTGTAGCCACACCTTCTGCTATGTCTGTATCCGTGTTGGGTTGGAGGAACAATGGGAGTGTCCGGTTCGGGTTTGGGTCGAAGAATCGTATATACAGCTCAAGTACGGCGAGTGGGATACGAGCGTCGTTGACTACAACTGGGACGGACTTGTATTCCCCGTAGTGTCTCATAATTGAGCTGAATCATGACATTCAGCATGTCAACGTTCGCTGATATTTCGCGGTGACCTTTGATTTCCGCTGACTTCGCCTGGAAATGTGGCTGTACGATCGAGCGGGCTACCCAGTCTAACTTGGGGTTCAGATCGCTGTGTTCCCCTTTTCCCGGTGATTCATTTCTGGGTTGATCGACCCCTTCCAATCAGTCAGCCACCGTTTCAGACACACGCACCCCCTCCTATCTGCCGCCTCTCGTTTTGACCTTGAGCACTACAGTCGTCCTCCGAAACCTTCGCTCGCATTTTTGGGAATGCCTGTTCCAACTACAGATTCCGAGATATCCGACTTCTACTATGAACTTCGAAACAAAAACCCTGTGAGTGCTCCGCAGCCCCTCATTCAAGTCTATTCACAGATTCGTTGACACCCTTTGGTTGTTAGCCTTTTCCAGGATTTCAGTACAGTTTCCTCTATGGTTCCGGAAGCAGTGATCGTCATACGGTCTGCATTCCCATTAACTACGGAGCAGAAATTCCGCTGTCTTCCATCAACCAGCTAGGGCTTCGACTCGTCCGTCTGACGGGACGGCCGTCACAAAAAAGGCCGTTTTTATGCAACGGACGGGGCCACCCGTCCGTCACGGGTTCAATTTGAAGGGCCTGACGGACGGGTGCCGTCCGTCATACCCGTTACGGCCGTCTGACGGGTTGATCTGCCGAAGAAAACAATCCTCTTTCTGAGCACTGGTCTCGAGGTTTACAGGTATAGGAAACTCTACTTACCGCATACCCATATATCTGGCATGTGCTTAATCTTAATTACGCGTGAACTTCAAAGTGAACTTGTTATTTGAACATGATCACGTGGCTGATCATAACGCGAGAATGGTCGGCAGACATGCCGAGGACGGCCCTAGTGCAGGTACTTGATACAATCACATTAAATGCCTAGGCTAGTTAATTTCTGTCCTCCCTGCAAGTACTAGACACCGCCCTGTGGCGAGACAAGGTCCCCGAAGGCACCAATATGACATATGTCTGATGTGAGCCCGTCAACCCGTCGACGGCCGGGGACGGGTCTCCCGTTGACGGGTCACCCCCGTCCTGTACCCGTCCGTCAGGAAAAGATATTTTATCGCTTGTCGGACGGGTGCCGTCCCCGTCAGACGGGGACGGGTCGAAGCCCTACAACCAGCTCTATGTTCATGCTTGGGTCCCCAACTCGTCGGGCTCTTACAACGTGGTAAACATGGCTACCGGCCGAGTTAAGGTCACCAGATTCGCCGGCACGCAGTTGGAATATGCTTATTCCATCGTCTACGTTCCTCCCTCCACCAGCATGTCGCTCCCGAAAAGTGCCAGGTATCGTGGGAGGTGGCGATGCACAGGCCCTGTGCATTGCTTTGTAAACATACACAGACAAAGTCCCCAAATTTTTTAAACAGCCAAAAAAATACACAGCTACTTATCTTGGGCTCAATTCCGTGGGCAGACTGATGGCTGTACACTTTTGTGTAGACAGCAAAAATCCAACCAAGAATCTCAAAAGTGTACAGCCACCAGTCTGCCCACGGAATTGAGCCCAAGATAAGGAGGAATTTTTGCAACCAACCCCAGCAGTGGGGAGAGGGGGACTGTTATCAACGGCTTTTTGCCAGGCGATTACTTCCGACCTCCGGCGGTTCAACCGATTTGGATGCGAACACGAACCTGGTAAACTCTCCCAAAGATCCCATTGTACCGGTCGAATTAAAGATGGATGGTGTGGCATTCTACTAGTAGGAGCATCAAATTGCGTTGGGAGTGCTGTACATATGAGGTATGCGAGTATCTTGGTGGAAATAATCGCCCTTTACGTCCGCCCCTCCCCCCTTCCGTGCATTTAGCCTATGTCCATTGGGCAGTTTTATAAATGATTTCTTTTGGGATGCTATATCCTTGAAATTTTGCCTGAGCCTTCTATTTTGTTGAAAACAGGTCCGAATGAGAATCAAAACCAATTTCTGAGTGCAAGGTCGGTGAAAATTCTATTTCAATGCAGGGACCATTTCAGGATAGAGAAAAAGTTCAAAAGTGGATCAGAGGATGACCTTGTACGTTTGTACGCCAGGTAAAAGTTTCCATTGTTCTCTGCGGATGTTTTAGCATATATGTAGATTTCCTGAAATGGAATAGCAACCACTACGTTCAGGGCCGTGATCTACACAGCCTGCCAGACACGGGTCGATCCGTGCAGATCCGCTGCAGACCCTGGGAAACGGGCCACGCCGACGTGGGATCGGCAAACTCGGTCAGACAAGGGGCGATCTCATGCCGATCTTCGTGCCGATCTGGGTCTGCAGGGTAGTTCCCCCCTGGGTCTGCACAGGCTGCTGGCCCCAGAGCCTGAACTGCCACCTTCCCCAGAATGTCCCTCAGACACAACTCTAACCTCCCTTACATGACTATGCGGGTCTGCCGGGTGCGGTGGATGCGTGTCGGAATTAAATCTCAATGCGGACAATGCTGTGTTTGCCGTGTGGGCGCTAACGATCGCCTATCAAGATGTTAGACTTATCCCCGAGGCCACATTAGCTCGTTAGAGACGCGTCGCAAACGCGTCGAGAGTAGAAACTGCTTGTCCTCTCGAGGTTCACAAAGTCCGCAGGGGGTCGGCACAGTGTGCCGACATCCGAGTCTGCAGACATCTGTCGACGGGGGTCGTACATGGCCTATGCAGACGACCCCCCTGAACGCAGTGACTGAACTGATTTTTTTCAACCTTGAGTTGAGCGCAGAACAGTTCAAGTTGAGACCTTGAACTTGGGTGTGAGCATTTTTGAAAAAAAGACACGACTTTCTGCTCACCATCACTGTCTGGACGATTTAATTCCTGTGGAAGAACGTAGCAGATGCACATGCTTCGTCTTACATCCCCGCCAAACGAGTGAATCGGATGGAGACTTGAGCTTACACATTGGGTGGAATAGCCCGTGCCGGAAAAGCCTTGATGACTCCTGTTGCAGTCGTACTTCCAATGCCGAATATGTTGGAATAACAAGCTGCACGCAGACTCGGCGCCAGTAGCTTATTCCACGCGATGCGGCGTCCGGCTCGGCGGGGTCGGGCATCGGAAATTGAATGCGCCGGACAGCCAGCTCGACGCCGCCCGAGCTCCCTTGACCCCGTTCATTTCTATCTCGTATAAGACCCGAAGTAAATACACCAGCAGCTCAGACGTTGTCTTACCGCTCGAGGCGTGCAACGATTGACGTAAATATCATTCTTATGGAGTTAAATTCCATGTTTATTTATGATCTTGCCTAGCACTGTTTATCTAGGTAAATTTAGACGTTGTCTTACCGTTCTAGGCATGCAAAGACTGAGCACTGTTTAGCTAGCACACATTCCATTTTCTAACAGGTTCCTGGGCTCCGAGACCTGCTTACTGTGTCCCCAACGTTCTCATCGCCCTGCCGACCTCATATCACATCATGGCTTCTAAAGAGAGCATCAGTGCGTACGGCAATATCCCAGAACTCCACCGGAAGGGCTTGAACTATATGTTATTCGCATTCCGCGTTGAGATTATCTTTGCCGGTCTTGGGGTCTGTAGAAGTGTCAATGGTGACCACAAGCCTCCTACCATCCTCAGCACCATCACTGCAGCCATGGCTGCGACCCCGACTCGACTGCAGATCAGCAGGAGGAAATTGACGAATGGAAGACGCTTGAGATGAAGGCTCGCTCCTGCCTGCTTCAAAACCTCCCGGATTCTATCATGCTCAAACTTCGTAAGTACAGCACAGTCGTCGAGATGTGGAAGTACTTGCGTGACGCGTTTGAAGTCAAGGGCGACTTGCAGAAGGTGGACATGATTTCAGCCTGTTTGTCTGCGACCCGAAAGGGGATGTTCGCGCTCACCGGGACGAGCTCGACGTGAAGCGCGAAGCCTTGGAGACGTACAGGTACGCCCCGTTGACGACAAGGAGTATAAAGCCGTCATAATAAATTCACTCTCCCCGCACTACGCGAACTTTATCTCCGGCATTTCCGCTACTGCCAAAGTCAGCAGAACAATTCTGACGCCTGCGGACTACATCAATGCAATCCAAACTGAGTACGACCGAATCACTGCAGAAAGCACTCGCAAAAACAAAGCAAGCTACACGGAAGATGCCGCGTTAGCTGCCAACATTGCAATGTACCCCGGGCCGAGTTCTTCCAAAGTCCCCAGGGAGCAGACTGGAGGAAAGCAGAAACCCGCGACGGGACAGAAATCTGGTGGGTGCGATCAGTAACATGATGGAACTGCGGACGGAAAGGTCACCTGCGAAACAAGTGCCCGAGCGCGAAGATGGAGTCAGAAAAGAATTCTGGTATGGGTGATATATATGGACGATATATGGTGCAAAAAATACCCCACGGTTGCAGGGACTTTGAAGACAACTTACATCTCAATCTCATCAGTTGGGTGACAACTTCCATTCTCAGGTGGCATCTTGGCATTTGGTTGCATTTTAAGGCGGCGGCTCACATCTTCTCAACATTGTGTCTATTTGGTGTTGATCTGCATCAGTTCGGGTCTCGGCTGGGCTCGGCACACTGGCAATAATCCTTACATTGGAGGCCCCGCCTTCTGGAGAGCCTCCAGATGGTTATGGATCATTCTCAGACTGCTTTCCTTCCAACAAGGACTAATTTCTGGAATATCACATCCAAACATGGTTGACATAGCCATATTGAACTCTGTCTACGTCCATGAGTCTTATAGAGGTAAGTGGGTTTCCTTTCTTTGGTAAAACCCAAACCACATATCTCAGGACATGATTTTACTTTGAAGGAAAAGTGATATGGGTGCACTCTGGCTTTCCCCTAAGGAGAATATATCTCCTTCCGTTTATGGAATTCGGCATGAGGCTCGCATCATTGTTCTGATCATGCTAATCAAAAAGCCTTGATGATTTCTGTAAGAAATTCAAATTTCTACCAACCAAAGTAAACCTTTTCAGGGTGTCATCGCCCCAATGGCTTTTTGCAACCACCGAGAAACTCATGCCCGCGAGATCTTGAGTTGTTAGCCTGTCACTGGCTTCGTTGTAAGCTGCAAGCCAGAACCCTGCTTCCAGCTCGAAATGTAACCAGATATTTTTTGCACACTATATGTGCCATAGATATACTATGCAAAATTTACTGAAATTTTGCAGGGTTTTTGCAGACAACTTACATCAAAGTTCAACAATTTTGGTTGCATCTTTCCAAGTTGGTTGGATCTTCATACTTGGCTTACAACCACCCATGGCTTACATCTCATATGACATTGCCTATGTTTGGATTTGATCTGCATCAATTGCATCAAGTCGGCTACTTGGCACTGTGCATGTATCTCTGAAAAAGAACCTGAGGGCCCTGCAAAGACTCTGGAACATTGAATTTCAATTTGGAACTGTTCTTAGTCAGAAATCTACCAGGAGTAAGTCCCCAAAAGCAAGCCTTTCAAGATGCAATCCATTGAATGAGGTCCTTGCAACAACTTCAAAAGAGATGTCAGCAACATCCAAGATGTAAGCTTTTTTACAATTTCATTGCAGGTTGCAACCAAAAACCCTGTATCCACTGAGATGTAACCATCCAATAATTTTTGCACACTATATGTGCCATATTCTGGAGAGCCGAAGGATTCTCCGCACGCTGCAAAACGACTCGGATTCAGATTCCGATGCCTTCGTGTGGGCAGCTCTGAAAGTGGGCTTCGGGCCCACTTCAATCGATGATGGAGTATGGCACATATAGTGTGCAAAAAATATCTGGTTACATTTCGAACTGGAAGCAGGGTTCTGGCTTGCAGCTTACAACGAAGCCAGTGACAGGCTAACAACTCAAGATCTCGCGGGCATGAGTTTCTCGGTGGTTGCAACAAGCCATTGGGGCGATGACACCCTGAAAAGGTTTACTTTGGTTGGTAGGACTCTGAATTTCTTACAGAAATCATCAAGGATTTTTGATTAGCATGATCAGAACAATGATGCAAGCCTCATGCCGAATTCCATAAACGGAAGGAGATATATTCTCCTTAGGGGAAAGCCAGAGTGCACCCATATCACCTTTCCTTCAAAGTAAAATCATGTCCTGAGATATGTGGTTTGGGTTTTACCAAAGAAAGGAAACCCATTTACCTCTATAAGACTCATGGACGTAGACAGAGTTCAATATGGCTATGTCAACCATGTTTGGATGTGATATTCCAGAAATTAGTCCTTGTAGGAAGGAAAGCAGTCTGAGAATGATCCATAACCATCTGGAGGCTCTCCAGAAGGCGGGGCCTCCAATGTAAGGATTATTGCCAGTATGCCGAGCCCAGCCGAGATCCGAACTGATGCAGATCAACACCAAATAGACGCAATGTTGAGAAGATGTGAGCCGCCAACTTAAAATGCAACCACATGCCAAGATGCCACCTGAGAAAGGAAGTTGTCACCCAACTGATGAGATCGAGATGTAAGTTGTCTTCAAAGTCCCTGCAACCGTAGGGTATTTTTTGCACCATATATCGCCCATAATGGAGAAACTGAGGGTTTCCTCCAGTCGAACCCCATGGATGATGAAGCCTTCATGACAGAGCTTCAGTCCGAGTCAGACTCTGAATACTCTGACTGGGCAGATGACACGTCCGATTTTGGGGCGGTCTGTAACTCCGATGACGATGAAGAATCCATGCCAGATATTCAGTCATTATTCGACTCAGAATCTGGGCATTCTGACCTCGACAACGACACTTTTGGAGCAATTTCCGACCTTGATGAGGTTGATGCTATGTCTATGATCTCTGATGATGACAGCGACGACGACGTTTGCCTTCCGAATGTGTAGGTGTGACCTCTGTTGTGGAAGACGGATGCACAGTGCATATTGGGATTGCACCATCCACTGGGCTCAATGCAGCCAATATTGCAGCCGCCACAGCTGCCCTGGAAAACGAGGAGATGCCCATCAAAGGTAAGCCGCTGAGAACGTGCTGAGCGATACGGCGAAGAAATCCACAAGTCATCGAGGAGTTACCACTGTTGAATACGGTGGCCTGGACCAATGCATAGGCTCCCTCAGTGAAATAAAATTCAAAAAGACAGAAGTTGCCTGTCCCACTTTTGTGGTTGTGCACAAAACCTTTGTCCAAAATCTCATGCAATAAATATGAGTGAGTACACCGATGCCAAGGAGCTTACATTTGCATCATTAATGGCACTCATCATTTTTTCAAAGATGAGAGCAAATTAACTGCCCGATTACTTCCCTCATTCCTTGGTCATTTCTCAGCCGATTTGCTTGCAAGTAGGTGCATTTTGAAGCTGTTAGCCAGCGATTTCAACACCTATCAATATCGAGGTTACTCACAACCTTGAATTCATGTTTATTACACGAGATTTTGGACAAAAAGTTTTGTGTGCAACCACAAAAGTTGGACGGGTGACTTCTGTCTATTTGGGCCGGGACTTGCCGGAACCTGTCTATCTTGCACGGAAATCAGTGATTTCCCCCATAAAACACAGGTGCTGGTGAATCTCATCTACTTAGCACGAAAGCCGTCCAAACACTTATCTTTGGGATGGAAACTCCGAAATCACCGATGAATATGGGGTGGGAATAAAAGTGCATCCGGATCGCCATAGGAACCTGTCTCTCTTATGCCGCAGAAGACGTCAAAACACTTATCTTTGGGGTGGGAATAAAAGTGCATTCGGACCGCCATATTGCTTCCACTAACTGCATTCATATTTAGTTCTGATTTCAGACAGAGCCTAAGTAAAGCCGCGGGCAGCGGGGATCATGGTTACCAGATCTCTGAATGCAGTGACTGTTAATAAATTGGAGTACCTCTGCGTAACGAGTTGCAGCTCTTGCATCTCCTGTTTCTCTTCACCCCAGAGATACCATGTCATACACCATCGACTCAACGGTGTTCGACTTTTCCTGGTATTTGTTGGTATCCAATGCCTCACAAACAATGGTAAATGCAGTAAAATGTGAAGGCAATTCATTCTCTGATAAACGACCACTAGGTGTCGCTCCTTCTCTACGGTGGGCAATTTCCCTTGTACAGGGCCCACAATCAAATTCCGTCGCAGGAGTCTATGTCAACCTTTTCCTCATCTCCCTATACACCCCTCTCTCGCCGGAAAACTGCTGGCACTAAACCTCTTATAGTGGCAAGTTGCATCATGGCCATTGTCGGAAGCACCCAAATGGCCCTTGATGTGACCGTGACCACCGAAGCTGCCCGCTTCCACCAGCAAATTGTTCATACCCAAGTCCTCAATGAATATGGATTGATGATGCTACCGCTGTTGACGACACTGCCGATGTTGTATATTGCACAGGAAGCCACATTCGTGATAAACAAGTGGGTGGACCCCCGCTGCACTGGTTCATACTGAACCAATCACATTAGTTTCATAACGGATTTGTTTTTCGTTGAGATCTTGATTTCTATCGCGTATTTGCACCGCTTGACATAATATTACAGCTGTATCGATGCTATGTAATATGGGGATTCTCCAAAAAGCCAATCATTTTGCCCGTTCTGCTCATGCTATCAACCTTTGGTGAGTCGTCTTTCTGAATACTCCACACCGCTTAGATCTTGCCAAAAGTCATAGGAATCTTGTATTGCGCACAAAGGACCGGCGTTCAAGATCTACGAGTACCGTACATCCTGGTGGCTGTAACAAATCTGGTTCTCACAGTGTCAACAGGTAATTTCCCCAATCTCTTCAGGTGCGATGCTCACTAGTTTTCAAGCTGGGCGGATATTATGGATTCGGCGTGAAGCGTTGCATGTTGCTCTTGATGACACCTTTCATAGCTGATACAACAGGGCTATTGGAGTCATGTATGACCTGGCATTCATAATTGAACACACCAGCTCTCATATGATTTTATAGACTCGAGTCAGGCGGAATATATTGCCTTTCCACAATATTTGTGGTGATTGGCGATTCGCTGAATATCGAGATCTTCAGCATCGGGTTCGGGATCAGCAAACAGCTGCTCGTAGGTCTCTGGCACTATTGAGTATTCACAACATCTCAACAGTCCTTTAGAACATAATACCGACTTTTACACTGGTGTATATCGGCCTGAAGAAAAATGGGGATAACCCCACAGTAGAAAACGGGTCGTTCAACTAAAGCAAACTTTCGCAAAAGGCCGTACACTTGGTGCAGCCAAACGGACATTCAAATTTTTCCCCTCGTGTAGTATATCACAAAAGAGAAGACCAAAGACAACGGCATTGAATTCATATGATATCATACTTCCTGTGTTATTTATGTGTTCGCCATTTGTTGACAAATAGAATTTATCCTTGCATCTATATAAGAATCGAACGAGGTTGAAAACCGGACCGGACATCCGAGCTCCACACTGCCGGCAAGTGCTCTACTAGCGAACGGAAAACTGTTGAGATGTTGAATTTCTCTACCAAACTGTTAAGTTGCTGATTTTCACAGTGTTGAGATGTTGAATACTTCACTGCTGTCAGAAATTTGAATGAGGGAAACTGGGGAACAAAACTGAGCTACTGAATATGAGGCCGTGAAGAGTGAACTGAAGGTTCATGACGAGTGGTGTGTTTAGCAAGTTGGCACTTGGCACAATTCTGGGACTTTTATCGCAGCCATAGCATAGCCCGGACTAATTGCTAACTAAATTAATTTTACACGTAAAAGTATAAGATAATGACGCCATCAGATGCCATAAGTAATTTTCGCCCAACTGAAAAAGCATGTGAAAAATTTGGCAAGGAGTGGGCAGATTATATGGCACACATACTGTCAAAAAAAATAAAATCATGCAACTTCGGGTTTTTAGTGAGAATGGGAATACAACTTTGAGAATATGGACGTAATTTGTCTACAACTGCCACAGTTGACAACTTGCTGTGACTACAACCGAAAAATGTACAACTTCCCACATATGCAACTTTCTAGGTTGTAACCTCATGGGAGTGCAACCCAAAATGTTGCTTGTGACAACCTGAAGAATAGAAGGATGCAACATTCACTTTCTCAAAATCACAACTTTGACCAGGTACAACTTGCTGGACTGTCATGTGTTTGAATGGCAACTTTTTAGAGTGCCAACTTCTCTGAACACAACTTTTCTTTCTACATGTTTAATGGTGACATCTTTGTAGGTACAGTCACGGCAAAAATGTAGTTCCCAACCAAATAAGGAAATTGCCATCAATCCCGCTCCTTTTGCCTGCTTTTCAGCTTGGATATGTGGTATTCAGCTTTGAAGATGTTTATTAAATGCTCTAAGTACAGGTATCCTACTTTCAATGATATTGCTTCCCCAGAAGAAGGCTGGTTCACAGTGAATTCTGTGAATGGAAATGACCAGGATCTAGATAAAATCTATTGTTCAAATTTTATCCATACCTCTTCCAGACAGAGTACTAACTACTGAGAATCATTTAGACTGCTTTTACCAATCACATTCAGTATTTGAGCCAAAAAGAATGCAAAAGGAGTGGGATTGATGGGAATTTCCTTATTTGGTTGGGAACTACATTTTTGCCGTGACTGTACAACTTAGTTGAGTTTTGTGTAAGGCTTGGTAGGGGAAAGGAGCTTGGTCCCAACCCTGCTATGTCCTTGATGGCAGGGAGCAAGGGGTGAAATTAGTTGTCTTTCTTGAGTCCATACCATCTTTGTCACTTTCTTAGTGGTTGAAGTTCGTTAGTTTGGTTTGCTTATATTCTGTGAAAGTTCAGCTGAGCTTGGGCAAACTTTGTTGCTTTCTCTGAACACTGTGAAAGATCACCACTATGCCTGTGACTACACTGGCACATGAATAGTGCATGGTAAGTCGCAAGTAGAAGTCATGATATAAAGAGCAGCCAACAGTTCCCAACAATTCTGAACCTGAGGACTCCAAATTTATGACAGACACCGATGTCAGCAACTCTGAGGTAAGCTGCAGTTCACTGCTCTTTCTGCAACCAATAATTCCAGCTTGTGGACCCTCTACCCTTGAAAATGGTCCCCGAAGCTATGTGTTGCACTTGAATAGGTGCCAATCCTCCCCAAAAAAGGCAAAGTTGAAAGGAAAATACAGTTGAACAACTTGGACCACCGGTACATCTATTCATTCAGTTGTGTCTATCCATTCACTACACTCATCGGGATCTGCCACTTAATAAAGAGGCGCCATTGAATTCAAACCCCTCAACAAATGCCTCCACATTGCTGCCATCCTGTCCCTCTCTAGGTTATTTAATATCCCAGTGTCTTGTATGTATTTATCCCATTTGTTCAGGCATATTGAAGAAGCCCCATGGCAATGGCATAATATCACTTTGAATTGGTTGGCGCAAAGGCCGATGGTTCTGTTGAGCCAGATACAGTATACTGGGGATGCTGGGTGGGAAATTGAAAAGTCTTCAAGGTTGGCCCTAAGATTGCACAGTGATACATGGTAATATGAATGGTACCACAACATGACCGATGCTGTCCAGTACTCATGTATGGCAATAATAGTGTGCAAAAAGTTTTTTTTGACATGTTGGTCTGCAATGACAAAAAGGAGGAAACTTGAACACTAGGACACAACTTTGTCATCTAGTGTCATTTCATCTGCAGGATGGATTAATGTTGCAACCCTTGCTAACCTGCCATTTTCTGAAGGTAATAAGGTGGGATTTTTTGGCAGTGGATAGAGATTCCAAAATGGGCAAGAGAATGTACCATTTTTGGAAGGTGGTAGTCTGCCATTCCCACGCTATAATTATTTCTATTTTGGGCCAATTCCTGTGCTAACCAGTTAGGGCACTAGGTTAGCTCAAGTTAGCACCCTTTGAAAAATCCTGGGATGGTCAAGTATACCTTTGCAAAGTATATGGGTGTGTTCTCCTTATTAAACAACCCCCCCTCATGAAGTTTCCAACCTCTTCCATAAGAATGTACCTTCCTACAGCACAATCTCTCAATCTATTTAAATATCTGTTTTCTCCATACTCCTGAATATATATCTTCACCAAATCAATACCTTACACTTGCTACCCTCCTCCAATATGTATCTCCCATAATTCCACACTCTTTTTATATCCCTACCACTATATATCTCCCACCAGCGGCTGAAATATTGGCCATTTTCAGTTTGCATCATTGAATTTCAGCATATTCCAGACAAGCTCGGCACTTTCCAGATTTGGTCAGGTCATCAGCAAATTGATCTCCGTGCTAACTCCGAGGTTCACCGTGCTAACCTAATGCTCCACACTTCCACCCACCACGCTAACCCACATATCCATGCACGCTAACTGGCGCCTCCATGCATGCTAAGCTCCACCTCCCTCCATGCTAACCCGTGCCTCTCTCCATGCTAAGCTGTGCCTCCTTCCATATTTGGTAACCTCTGCCTACCTGCATGCTACCCTCTGCCCCAGCGCGTTAACCCACGCTTCCATGCATGCTAACCCACACTGCTCTGACACTAACCTCCATCCCAGCGCGCTAACCTACACTTCCATGTGTGCTAACCCGTGCCTCCATACACACCAACCTCTGTCTCTCTCCATGCTAACCTCTCCTTCCCTCTATGCTAACCTCCTCTTCCCTCCACGCTAACCTCCATCACCATGCACGCCTCTCCACACACTAACCTTCTGCCTGACTCCATGTGACATGTTTGTTTGTGCACATGTGGTGCTGCCCTCTCACTTGCCTACGCCATGTCACTGCAACCATGCCTTGCATGCTGTTGATGGCATGCACATTGCTCTCTGTCACCCACCTGCCTTACACTATGCCACCGCCCATCCCACGTCACAAGATGACAATGCCCATGGCGTGCACGCCCTTCACGGCTTGCATGTCGCTCTTTGTCGCCCCCCCCACTCTACGCTATGCCACTGCCTGTCCCATGCCACATGACAACAGCCTCGACCTACACGCTGTCAATGGGCTGCACGTCCTGCCCACACCCCATCACCCTCCTCCACTATGCTACACTGCCTGCCCTCCGCTATGCTACACTGCCCTCAGCTACGCCACTGGCTGTCCCACACCATGGCCCCAACCTGCACGCCATTGACAGCCTGCACATCATGCCCGCACCCCACTGCCCTCCTCTGCTACGCTATGCCACCTGCCCTCCACTACGCTACACCATCCGTCCTCCACTACACTGCTGCCCATCCCACGCCACATTGTCACTGCCCAACCCCATGCCACTGCACTGTCCCATCCGCTTGCTTCTGCCGCCCATCCCCTGCATGACATGCTGTGCCCTTGTCGCTTCTGACACTACCATGCTGCATCCTCCCCTACACCCCAGCACATCCTATCCTACTCTGCCACTACAGCCCTGCCGTCATTCACGGCAGCACTGCACTCATCCATGCTCTGTATGTCCTCAGCCTGCCCTGCACTCATTGCCGCTCCTGTCCTCATTGCCATGACTGTCATTGTACTCATCACCACTGCACATCCTTGCCACTGCTGTTGCGCATCCATGCCACTGCTGTTGTGTTCATCCACCCCGCCACTGTGCTCTTCATCCCACTGCACTCCAAACTCGTACACTGGTCCAATCTCCACCCTGCACTCGATGCTGCACCATCCTCATCCACGCCTCATTCCCGTGCCACCACCGTGCAGATCATGCGTGCCCATGCATGCCCTGCCACTCCCTCTCATCACTGCTGGGTTCGCACCCCCTATCAGCCACCTCATTCCACTCTCCGTCGCCCTCCCTTCATGATTTTGTGTACATGTATTCTTTGCACATGTCCTCGGGTCTTCTTCAGCCTCTCTCTCACCATACTCTTTCTTCGACCATGATGCGTAAGGTTGTCCTGCAGCCCAACCAGCCATGCGACATCATATTCTACCCACAGAACCACCCATATTTTGGTACTCTTGCTGCACCCACCATCTGCTCAGTTACTCTACAAATTCAATCTTGCCAATCATACGTCCAATCCTTACAAAGCCCATTCCTAACTCATTTCTCCGAATGTAAAGCCTCCCCACCCGTGAAGAAATCTACGCCTACACCGACATACAAAATCAAGTCACCATGTGCACCTTTCCTCTTTTCATCCTTCAATCCAACCTGATCTACTGCCCAGAGTTTCGTAGAGCAGCTAGTTCTTAAAGACCTCATAGAGCTGTCAAATCCAAAAATCTCCTGGGAAGCAGAAACATATGTTCTGCTTGGAGGTACACTTTTATTCTTTCCGCTATCCCCGTATACTCATGGTCTTTCAGAGAAGAAGCCGCCACTGGTCAATGACCAATATAGATATACCTGGAACAAAGAAGAGATCCCTCAGTGTGCTTACCAATGGGTTTTTAAATTTAAATTACATTCACCGCCGTAGCAGTTGAAGTATTTATCTGTACAGTCTAGATACTCTGACTCTGCATGCTCACCGGCCGGTAACTGACTCCTTAACACCAATGCTGTGCAATTTGAAATGCTTTGAAAATCCTGCATACAGTGCACTACAGTCTGTTGGTTACCATACTGCAGCCCTTGCAAAGCACCAAGACCTTTTCAAAGATCTAGAATGTTCATGGCCGTCATCAATCCCAAACCCTGTCAATCAGGGATAAACAAGAATCAGCCCATCTTGCCATCTCCAATGATGGAATACAAAGCCATCTTTCGCGACCAGTGTATGGCTTATCCAGCTTATCAAACATTCTATAAATTTTGATTTCAGATGCCGTATTCAGCCACAGGGTGCCTCAATTCTACCTCCAGGGTTATGGTCAGAAATTTCCTCTTGCCATGAATTCGCTCACCCGATCCTTTAGTCGCCATGGGCGGGTTGATTGCAACGACACCTGAAGAGCTAGCACATGTATCTTTCTGTGTCTGTAACGATAGGTTCGATACTGAATTCATCTCTATGTGCATCACTTTCTTTGCACCATGAATTTTCGCTTGACGCAGTAGTACGCATAGCTGGTACAACTCCTCCTTTCAGGTACATCAAGGATGGGTTTTTGCAACATTCATTCAAACGAATGTAATCTAGGTTGTCAGCCGAACATTTATTTACGATTGTGCGGCCAAAAGACAACGTGTCTCTGAGGAGACATATTCATGGGCCGGTATTTATTTTCAATTCCATTTTGGCTCCGCTGAACGCACTCATGATCCCCATAGTCGATGTTAATAATAATTTTCAAATCGTCCCTACACACGCAATCCACCAGTGGACTAGCCCCATTCTTCCGTGAAAGCCAAAGTGCAAACTTCCACCCAAGTCCATTGAAGAGCTGGAAATAACTGAACGTCTTCCAGCTGTCTCCAGAGGGTTCGGCCTCCTCACCCCAGCGCTGTCATTTGACAGTGGTCACAAAAAGGTAGCATTGTCTGCTCTCCTTCTGTCAATCTCTTATGTCAACGCCAGAGGAAGGCCAAAAGCTCATGAGAACACTCTTTGCATACTTCTATTGATGTATTATCTTCCGAATCATCTTGCGCTAATGTAGAAAATCATATCAATTACAAGCGTGAATTCATAGCTCATCATACCAATGCATGTGGTCTTCCATACTATGTCTATTCTGTGTTCTCGAGAATGTAACATTCCCTGTCATGACCACTGCTCCGTTTGAATCACCCTAGCGAACCAGTTCCTCGGAAGACCTTCATTTATTAGCCCAGTCCGACCCTATTCCATTTTTCCTCCCTCCTCCCAGAGACCTCCTAAAAATTTTTCACACCAGCTACGCCCAAATCATACCTTATCAAACACGCCACACTGACATTTACCCCGAGAGACGAAGCATCAGTACAGCTAAAATTTGCGCCGAAAATAACCCCAGTACGTTGCATACTTCAAGCACAAGAAATGAGAACTTTGAAATAACCAAAAACATTGCAGCCAAGTAAGGGTAAGTAACTAAATGGGTGCGTCCTCAAACAATGGCTGCAACTCAGGTGGGCAAGCCACGAGTTTGCGCCTGAAGATCAGCCACAGCAACAAAGTGTGAACGTTCAAAAAGCAACCCCACGTCTTTTTCCCCGACCACTCTCAAAATGTGAACAAATCGTCGTCCACCTCGGGAAACAGCTCTTTGCTGACACTCAGACAATCGGAAATGTACAGAGGGCTCTTCAGGTTCGTTTCCGCAGAGCAAACAGAGCCAGCTTCAGGAGGTTTTTGTCCGCACTCGCGATTGTTGTCAACCCATACATGCCACCCTCCTGCCTTCTGCTATAACATCCAGTTAGCATGCAGGGCGAGAAAAGACATACCTGCGGTATCAAACAGAACCAGCAAATACCTTCAACATATCGGAACACCTTTTTGTGCCATCTGGTCCAGTTGATGTCGGCATCATTAGCAACTCCTGCTCTACACGTCTGCATCGGGTGGTTGAAGGCATAGCCACGAGCCCAGCATGGTAGGCATTTTCCCCTGAGCGCATTCAATGCTGATTCGAAGACCCGCTGCGCAGAGACCATACGCTGCTCGGCAGCCTGCCATTGCACAGACACTTCCTCAGGTGTATTCCCCGAGACCACGTCAGGTAGAAGAGGGCGGTCTGCAGATCTTTTTTGTAGCTTGGGCTGCAGGTGCTCGTGCCGGCTGCGGTTTGACAGGTGCCTCGTCCAGCCCCACGCCAGCCGATGGAGAAGTGTGGCAGGATAACTGCTGCATGCGGTCCAATGAGGGGTCTTCATTCAAGGGCGACTCAGATCTGAAGGTTTGTTTGACATCGTTATCCGTTAGACTTTAATAAAACATACCGGTGGCCAGAAGGGAAAAGAGTTGGGGAGAGTTGTGAATTTGGAGCATGCGATGGTAGAGTGGGGTTCTGCGGGCCAGACAGTGGGCGGCGAGCGAGAAATGCTCCCGTTCTCGGTCGAGAACCACTGCGACCGGTTGCAGAGTCGCTCGAGCTTGCGGCTCCAGCGGTGCTGACAGGAGGATGCGGCCCGTCCCCGGCACTGCAGGGATTATCGTTGACTGGTGCGGGCTGACGGTTTTCCGGGAGTGCACAGTACTCCGCGGCGGCCGGTTGTCTCGTCTGTGGGGTGGCGGGAGCTTTATTGGCGCCCGGTGCCGCACCACGGAACATCTGACCTGATGGCGCGGTTGGACGGCAGAGGGGAATTGTGGGCGCTGGAATCTGAGACTGTGCGGTGCAGTTGTCGCAATTCTCGCCATTGATGAGAGCGCAGGTAACCACTCTGCCATCAAAGTAAAGACTAGGGCGTATCTGTCTGCATTCGCCTCGGGCATGGGCCCACTCCTCGATGTTGCAGGGTCGGACGGCCGGGGTATGGAATTCCTTCCATATGCTGGCTTTGACTTTATTTTACTGTTATTTTTACCGTCAGTTACAGCATTGTTTACGTAGTAAATAATGCGACATCACCCTTTTCACGCACCAACCACCATCTATGTGGCCAGTGTAGGGCAAGCGCCCAGAAGGGATTCGGTGTCCCTTCACCCCTTCCTCCTGGAAAGTCGCCAGTGGGCAGTCTAGCCACCCGTACCCCCAAATTTGTTTCCCACGACCTCATTCTATTATCACGACACTTTTACTCTATTTTCTGGCCATTTTCGTACCCTACGGCTCGACACCTGATTCTCTATTTTATCCCTTGCATTCCCTCGACGCCTACACGGACTACCAACCCATTTTGAGAGCCTACAAGCGAGGCTTATTACCCTGCAACATTGAGTTCCTTCTTACCAACGTCCAACCGATCAGTTTCATCCTGGAACGGGACTTTCTCGCCTTTCATGACCATAGTGATTCCGAATGCCGTCCTGCCATCTCGACCACCATGATCCATCTCCTGCTGCCAGTCAAAGAACGTGAAAGGCGGATGGACACAGATGACCACCCACACACAGGGGAAGTCTGTACCCGATCCAAGCAGGGACGTACTGACGGAGGCTTGCTCTTTACTACCGTGCCAATTGCCAAAGATGGACTCCTTGGATTTATCATCGAGACCGGCGTAGAACGCCTTGGTATGAAGAAGCTCCGCAATCGTTTTCGCCTGCTCGACCTGTTGCGTGAAAATCATCATTCAATCCTCTGCGCCGAAAAACTTCTTCAATTCGTTTACCTGCTCCATGAGCGCCGCCAGGGGTTCGTCTTCATCCTTGTACTCAAAGCACTGGAGCACAATATTCTTCCAAGCCACGCTCATCCGGATTACGTGCCAGTTCTGGATACCTGACAACTTCTGCGTATCTGTCATAAGAACTGGCGGTACCGTGGCTGACGCGGCGAATATCTGGGTCCTGTGCTTAGCCAAAGTAGAGAAGAAATAGAACATGTTCCGATAATGAATATCCGTGACGAGTCTGTGGAATTCATCGAAGAAGATTCGATTGAGACGTCCGCTGGATTGTAGGCTCGAACAGAACCTGGATTTCAACGATGAGTCAAGGCAAGAAATTCAATCTCTAAAATGTACTTGTGAAACTTTCCCACTTCTAAATGCTCCACGGCCGCCCAAATTATCGGCGCATTCGAATCAAATTTGTCGTCTGGCTTCCACTTTGAGCAAGTCACCTGCATTTCAGCAGCACGTCGAATAAAATCAAGATGCAGCCCCGAGTGCAGCAGAATGACGATTGTCGACCTGCTTTCACCAAAGACTTTTGCCGCACACAGCATGAGGAACGTCTTGCCTGAACCGCAGGTGCCGATGTACATGATGTTAGTATCGCGTGCCAGCATCTTTTCGAGCGCGATGGCCTGCTGGGCACAACTGAAGCCGCGCCATTTTGGCCCCAGCACCGCCTTCATCGCAGGATCTTGTGACAGGTGCGGTTGGATGTGCGATATATCGGGGAGTTCGTGTGCAGCGTAGACTGGCTTTAGAGCTGGGAAGTATAGCGATTGGATTGTCCATTTCGCAACCTGTCGCTCAACAACGCCTTCGAGCTGCTGGATAGCGATAGGAAGGGCGGTCTTGATCTCGCCCGCAATCAGCGCCTTGATACTCTGCATCGTTGAGCCGGACAGAACCTCTCCTCCAGAGCCACGGTCCTCTTCTGGAAAAATATCAAGTCGAAAATCGCCACCAACATTAAATGAGGAAACATACCCTCAACCCAACCCAAGACATCCAGCTCCACGCCCACGCTAGATACCGTAAGTCACTTGCCCTCGTCGATCCCCTGTTATAGCCTGCCATGAGATTGAATTCTTCTGGCACCCGGCGATGTGTTCGGGAGAGATTCCAGGGACTGAACCAGTGGCTTGCTGATATACTTTGTTCGCTATCGAACTTGAATGTTGAGCAACAGTATCAAAGTAGAACTTTTTTGATACTTCAAACGCAAGTGCGTCGCCCCGTTTCCGCATGATGGTTCCCACTACCTTCCGCCAGCTTGTTATCTTTAGACAAGAGCCCACCGTCGCCTCTGTGATTTCCCGTAGCTTCGCGCTGAGATTGGCTGACGTATAATTACCCTTGACTCGGGGATGGAGATATTCGTGGAACCGGTGCGCCTCTACACCACCAAAGAGCCAATCCATCAAGAATACTTGGAACAGATGGAAAATAGCAAGATTCTGGACAAGAAGCGCCGCCAGTTTTGCCGGAGGAGGGGTAGGTGAGAAATGAGCTTCAAGTCGATGAGCAGATGTTTTCGTCAGGATCCCTATGAGGCACAGATTTTTGAAGAGGATCTGAGTGTTACGAATCGCTGCACCCATTCCGTTCCGCAAAAACTGATTAGCATATTCAGTTCCTCGGACGCTGGATGCAGCCCCAATGACTGCGGCTACATCGAGCTCGTTGTTTGCGCGGTCGAATGCGTGCAGAAGATCGAGAGCCGGTCCAGGGTGCCAGATTAGCTCCCCTTTATGAATATACGTGAATTTTTTCCGCAACTCTGGAATCGAGAGCAGCCAATTCGCGTAGACGTCACGATATTCGTGACATTTGTTCTCGCGGTTATCCAGAAAGCAGAATCCGGGAGAGCGATTCGACGGGTTATCGATGAGTCGAGATGGATCCAGATCTTGTTCTTGAATTTCGGGAGGCGCGTATCCCATCCAAATCTCCTCCTTCACGATACGAAGATAGTTGTCACGTGCCAGCAGGTACGCATCCTTGAATTTGCGAGCGTGGATAAATTTCCCGTCGTACTGCAGTGCGGTGCCCTCCCCGTCGAGCCATTTAGCGCCTTCTCCTGCGCGCTCATCGCTCCCGAATAACTTTGAGCAAGTAGTGGTTGTTATAAAGGAATGAAAATGGCGTCTCTGTGCCATCAATCAGATAGACTTTTACTTTCTCGTACGCCCTGTAACAAATGATATATAAACAAAAATCATAAAAATCAGAGGGCAACATACTCGGTAAATGTCAGCTTGGAATCTTTCTTCAACATATCCATTATCTCAAACAACTGCCCGCTCCGGGCTGCATAGATGAGCTGCATCAAATTCGACGTAACTGTCGACGTCGTTCGCAACTCGCATTGTGCCGTGAAGCTCGTAATGACTGCAAATCCTATTACTGCGTTGAATAATTTGTCGGCCTGGTTGTCTTGCTTGATGTCGGAAAACAAGGAATGAACTACGTGATGGACGATTAGCTCATGGTCCTTTGGCTCGATTTCTTTATCGATTATGTCCGCAAGTGACTTGAGCCTCAACTTTTGCAAGTCGTTCAGCGGATAGACATATGGGCCTCCTTCGCCTCGGATTTGCCGGAGGAGGTTAAAAACGAGCCTCCACAAAAATAGCCCATATTTGTCGCAAGACGAAGCTATAATGGTGTTGAAACCCACGATTGACTCTGAACTGAAATTTAAAGGAATTGATTGGTTCGCATTTCAGAATCACACATATAGAAACTTACCGGCCCACTTGCGCGAGAAGCTTCTGTTGACCAAAAGACGACAGCTTGATGATGTGTCCTTGTACACGCTTGATATATCCTTGCACAATTGCTTTTAGCTTATGAAGTTCGTCCGATGGCTCGGAGCCCCGACAAGACTCGGAGAGCTGCACGCCCGAGAAGCCAGCAATATGCAAGCTCCAGCCCTCGTGAGCTAAAAACAAATTCTGGTCCTGCTCTCGAATGGTTGGCGTAAATGGGATATTTCTATAATCAATTGGTGGCGGATGCGTTTGCTTGTAAATGACTCGGGCGCGTTCCGCATCATCGGCGTCTGGCGGCGGCGGTGGAAGCTTCCTAACGTCGACCTGAAATACGCGATGGTGCCGTGAATTTGTGAAGTTTTGACCATGTCCTGTTCTACTAGTTCGCGGAAGACTGACGTCACAGCGTGCTGAATTACTTTGGTGCGATCGAAGCGTTTCTGGACTGCTATATCCACGTCCGCATCCGGGGCGTCCACAAAAATAGAATAGCTCGTCGCTGAGGGAAAGGCCAAAAACTGGAGCAGGACAGTCGTCGGGGATTGGAATTTCCTTCAACGTGACTAGGCAATATTTGGATTTTAGATAGGATGTGAGGTCTTTAGGGACAGGAATGTCAGGAAAATGACAATGGATGTGATTCTCGAGGGTTTCAAGCTCGACCGTGATCTTGCGCGATAGAAAAATAACGACCGCGTAGCGCCGATTCACGACAATGTCGAATGTGGATAGATTATAAGTCGCATCTTGAACCACGGTGTTAATGTCTGGGTACCGCTCCGTTGGAACGGCAGCAGTGGGACGCTGAGAAGCATCGTCACCAAATTCTGTTGACAGATCCTCGTCAGCCTCTGGAGCTGGCGGAGTCAGATCCACCGCAGCGCTTAGATCTAAAGCTTGGGGTGTGGCGAGATCTGTACGCCCTAGCAAATCCGGCTATGCGTATGTAGCAGCTCCAGAGTGAACGTCTGGGTCATCTGGGACCACAGCGGTTGCAATCGCAGTACACTTTGCGCAATGTCGTTTCAAAACCATGAGCAAAGGGACGCAGAATAACCATACCACTTTTGACGTACCCTCAGTGTCTGGCTGTCCTTGTGTCTGTACGTGCATCTGATGCAGTGAAACTCGTGGCTGTCGGGATCTCGGGTAATGTCCTTTGCTACTCCGTCTGGATATTCCACCCTCGCTTTTTTGAGATGGACATGCCATTTGTGTGTTTGCAGGGCTTCGCAGTAAACCCGAGGGATGCACTGCTCGCACCAACCGGCTTTGGTCTTTGGCTTGGACGCAGCGCTTGGTTCTCCAAAGCCCTCAGACATGCGATTGTGAAATGTAGAGGAGCGCGGAAAGCAAAGAAAAGAAACTTCAGTTTTGTTCGCACGCTCACCTGATCAATGCACTCGGGGTACTCCCTTGATTTTGCGGTTTGATTAGTTGAGCACGCTATTATCTTACAATGTGCAAGACATTCATTCCTGGCAATAAAATACAAATTTGATGTCCATATCTGCGGAATTCTCAACCGGGGTTGTGAAATTCAATGGGTGGACTCACATGGCAAGCTACGTCGCTCTCGCTGGAGCAAGGAACCCTTCCTTACGCTTGGTTGCACCATCAACATCTTCCCAAGGTCTTCCAAAATGTGGGTGCGGATAAAATGGCGACGGTGGAGTCTTGGCGCTGTGCTCTGGATTTTGAAAGCAAAGCTCCTAGCCCTCACATTCAAAAATCTCCGACCCCGGAACGACGCTACCATCCTTACTGACTGATATCTTGATCAGTAGAGGGAAATGTCGATGGATCCAATATGGGAGAAAAACCGAGATACTGCGCGAGTGGTGTATGGAGGTGAGGTGAGGGTGCTACAGCAGAAGGATACGGAAAGTATAGGTAGTTATCCAGGGAACGAAAAGACGAAGGGAGTGCAGAAGAGAGGGAATGAGCGACCTACCGATTCGCACTTGCCCTTGCACTGGGCGTAAACCACATTCTAACATTGTTCCTCGAGGCCCTTCCCGCCAGGGCCATGCGATGCACCCCAAACGGGGCCACCGGTGCATCGAGGAACTAGGAAGGTAGATGCACATGCGTGGCGTACACAGCGGCGTGCGCGATGGATAGAGCGTCGAGTAGGGGTCTGGAGGGAAATGATGGTCAGCGGCGAGGACATCGAGGAAGGAAGGAGATTGGGGAAATCAAATAAATAAATTCGTATGATGGTACGATAGGGAGGACAATTAGGACGAGGCAGATAGTCCGTTGTTAAGCATGGGGGTCCGATCAGGGTAAAACCTTATTATGTAATCACGTTTTGAGGCCCTTGCCCCAGTCCTTGAACTGTGGACATATCTTCAACAGAGATATAGGGATGATTTCTGTGTGTCCAAATATTTCCAAATTTTTTCAGTATCATGGGACCAAGCTATTCACGAGTCAAATTGATCGGTTTTTGGCACATTGATTGTTCATCACATTGAAGGATAAGCTTCTGCACTGATTCAAGCACCAATCAAAAAAATCTGAAAACGCAGATCAAGTTCAACATGCTTTAAAATTGAGTTCCAGTCCAAGAAACCATAGAAAGTGGTGCAATACAATGAAAATGACACCAGCAGGGACATCAGAGCACCACCACCAAGATTACTCGTTCTATTAAGATTTACTGCCCAATTCGTTGGGGTTTATTTGGCTTTATCTCCTTCGAGCTTACCCCGTTCTTCCTTCTCTCAGACCTCCACAGCTTTGCCCACTTCAACTTCCTTTTTTGGGTAACAGCTGTGTCGTGCTTTTGGCCGGAATTTCGCCGGTGAGACTGCGATCTGTCAATTTCAAAATGGCTCAGTGACGAGTCCCCCAATGCTGTAGCATTGCTGTGTTGCCGGTGCACGCGCGGCCCCGCCGATAGATTCATGATCTTCTGAAATGGAGTCCACCGCGAGGCAACGCACGTATGCCCCAGATTTCTTCCACGAAAGAATGAACTACGGCTCGGGAATCTAAATCTGGATTGGAAACCTTCTGGTTAGCAGGCACATCACGCGATTCAACAGCTTTCAACTGCTGTTGAAAGAAATCCTCATTTGGTATGTCTTTTGCAGATCAGCACAGCACGGAACAGCCTTGAACTGCGGCCACGCAAGCGTGAGGCGTCCCCACTTTCCCGCACTTAGGGACCACTCAAAAGGATTCATCCGCCTAATTGCCTTCCCTCCTTCCCCCATCATCACCCCACTGTATCCCCAGCAATCCTCTTCCTCCCTTCAGTGCGAAGCTTCTGGCCGGTTTCTCCTGGAATCAAGCCCCTTAGCAAGACATCGCCAACGTCAAATCAGGGACTGCTCTTGGCGACTCATCAAGCCTCAAATCGCGATGAAATCTTGGCTTAGAACCGGAAAGGCGCAAGACTTCTCAAAATTGGGACGCAGGAACCTCTCATGAGACTTTAAAAGCTTTGCCTGACGGCCGGAAGATGCTTGAATTCTGACGACAAGACGATGGGGCCTTCGATAAAGACAGGGAGGTGCAAGACTTTTCAGATGCGAAGGGTCCTCGAACTGATGGTTGAAATATTCGTCAAACCGCTCAAGATCGCCTGGGGCAACCTGTTGAATGATGGCTGAGGTTTCACCTCTTCCGCTAATCGCACTGTGAACACTCTCGTCAAAACCAACCTGTCCGGGCCGGCGGTCAATGCATCCACCCCGGTTCCTTCTGCAGGAGGCAACAACTGTCACGGCTCGGTGAGCCCCCTTTTTTTTCTCGCAGATCAGCTCTAACTCCTTATATAGATGTGCAGGGACACATTCGCTTCAAGATCCCCGAGCCCACGTACAGGTGACCATCGAGACTTCCGACGACGAAGACGAGGACAAAATCGCAGTGCGTGTTCTTTTTTTGCTTGATTTTCTTTCGACTCTAGATTATTTGTACAATCCCAGGTCAGCCCGATTGAGTTCTCGAAGCCCAACAAGGACAATGAAGACGATGAAGACGATGTGAGTGGATGCTATCCTGTTCTCTTTCTCTTTACTAACAGCTACTTTCATTCAGCTTCCTCCCTCATTTGATAAATCTCGGAAAGAAAATCACCCTGCCTCAAAGACGTTATTGAATTTGTGTTTCTGTTTCATCGTGTAGCTCCACAATAAACTGAATTTTGCCGGTGTATAATTACAATGGACTGAAAGTCCAACATTTCGTTGGGCTGACCGGACAGGATTTGGTTTTCATTTCGACCTCGACCACATCATGAATTGACTGCCGCCATATGTACTTTAAAAGCGAGCGACAACAGTACGGACTTCTCAAAACTACGAAACCCACTATCAAGATCCAGACACAGGTTTCTGGAATGAATAACGGCTCTTGGACAACACCAAACCATAACACTGCCTTTTTATCGTCCTCCAAATAAAACCTGTCTGCTCCGCTCTCTGCTTTCACCTTTCCCCCGTTTCTCGGCATTCGAGGATGCTTTTCTGGTACGTTTTTCTCAAGTATTTGAATATCTTCAGAAGGACAGTCACGTCTTGAAACCAGAAGTGATGGACGAAACCTGGATAATCAGCCACATTTCGAGTCCTCGTTTGGTGTGGGGCGAACAAAAAGCAGGAAAATTCCCTCGTGCAGACCGTGCTGTTGTAATTATCAAGGGGGAGCAGAGAGCGATTTATGAATATGCCTTAAATGCAGCACTTAACTGAACTCCACTGTGGCTCCTCGTTGATGGCAAGGCGGGGCGAGAAAAAACGATGCTGGTCAATACTTATGTGACAAACTGAGGTTCCTAGGGAGAATTGTTCTGCATATGGCCACAGCTGCTTTTGCTGCTCAACTGTATCCTGGGGTTAGAACCGCGCATTCGGCGTCCAAGGTAAATCATGCTTTAATATTTGAGTATCGCCTACTCACATCCCCGCCAGGTTCCTATGAATGATAAAAATGAGATGCCTTTGTCGCCTGTTGAAGCGTCAGATCCAAGAGGAGAGCTCCACGCGAGGTATCTCTACTCATATGGGATGAAGCACCGGCTGCAACCGCGCTGTGCTCGCCTGCATTGACAAGCCGTCGAATCATGGGTAATGACCTTCCTTCCGGAGGGAAAGTCCTGGTTTTGCTCGGGGATTTTCGCCAAACTTGCCCTATGATCCGAAAGGGCACTCGTGCACAGGTTATCGACGCTTCCATCAAGTCTTCGCTTCTTTTCCAACACTTCACAATTTGCCGCTTGACACAGCCCATTTGAAATGCAGAAGATCTCGAATATGCGAACTTTGTGGACAATATTGGTGACGGCGCCGGGCCTGAAGTTGAACTGAACCTCCTCAAGCAAGCCCCATCGGCGTCCGAGCTCACAGACTTCGTGTATCCCTCCCACATTCTAAATGACCCTGTATTTTACCTCCCACAAATGCGCAGGTGAACAGTTTCAACAGCTCCATGTTGAATCACCTCTCGGGCGAAAGTCAAACGTACCTCGTCGGTGATTCGCTTAAAATGGTTGAACAAGCGGGTCTCCCATCTCTAGACAGTGAATTAGACTACGTCGCGAAGGCATACACCTCTGGGAATGCCGCCGCATTCTTTTTTTGTTTGAAGAATAATTGCTTCCTTCTCGACTTCATGCCATGCTCAAACTGGCGCCAGTATAAAACTCGTTTCTCAACTATGCTTCCTATTCTCACTTCTTCTTTGGTCTCACTACTAACCCAATTTTGCTCGGCACTTCACAAACTCCCTGCAAAGATGAACACTGAATCAAGCCCTCAGCTTCAAGTTCGTTTGACTCTTACAATAAATCAAGCCCCCTCGTCCTTCATTCCCATCTATGTGAATGGGCAGCCAAATACCAACCAGGAGCCCCAGATTACTGGCATCAATGATGCAATTGTGGCCTGTTCAACTTTATACAGCACTCTCGCTCATTTGACACTGAGACCACGCTGAATTTTGTTACGGCTGGGAGAGGATACAACTACAAATGTAATGTACCCTGGAATATTGATATGACAGTGTTAATCCATACCTTTCCTTAGCAGCCGGAGCGTAGCGAAGGCACATCTTGTTACATAACAAGCTTTTACCCTGATCGGACCCCCGTGCTTAACAACAGACTTCAACAAACCGAGGTATGAGGTTGATCTTGTTGAAGCATCTGGCTAGGAGAGACTATGAGGCAGATGCAATCGACCACGGAGCAGCACCTATATTCCGCACATCGCCTCCCGAGAGGGATAAGGGCCAGCCTGCAAGATGGGCGAGAAAGATTCAAAGATGTGTCGGAAGCGTAGATAGGATCATGTGAAGGCATCGAAAAGGCAAAAAGATGTGAATTCACGTCGAAGAAGGAACAGTGCGGGGTGCGGGCGGCGAGAAGAGAATTAGAGCATGTAGAGAAAAATAGGAGATAAAAATGGGTGAAGGCTTGGAAAATGGCGCGAAGATCTGGATTGGAAGTCCAAACGAAAGCACGCGTCCGACCAGCGACGCGGCGGATAAACCCGTTCACGCTGCAGAAGCGGGAAGGGCGAGGGGAAGAACGTATCCGAAGGTCAAAGAAAAGCTGCCATGTCTGCCAGCTCAAAACGAAGCAGGCACCGGACGAGCGAGGGGGTTACTCGCTGCACCACGTGAAATAGAAATAAAAATCAAGCGCAGGGGAACTAATTAAGGCCCGGCAGAGACGGGAGCGGAAGGTTGGGAAGGAAACAGAAGAATCGCAGGACATTGAAGATGCAGAAGGAGAATCAAAGAACACGACTCACCCCCGACCCTTCCCAAGCCCAGCCCCACCCCGAATCGTTCGTCCACCCCTTCGTCCTGCCCATCCCCAGCGCCGGTAGCGGCGACCACTATTTCTTCGTCCGCGAGGATAATGTTAACGTCGAGTTTTAGTCGGTGCTGTCCGACGAGTTGGAAGAGATAGTGAGGGACGCGGAGTCGCGCGAGAACGCGCTGCCGATGGAGCTGAGAAAGGAAGGATCAGATACGGAGGGGCGACTGAGGGTAAGGAAGTGTACCTGGAGGAGGAATTGGATTGCGAGGCCTATGCTGGATGCTCTATGGTGCGTCGTGCGTAGGCGCACACCTACTAAAACACAAGCATCGTCAGTCATAGCTCGGAAAGACGAAAAACCCACCTCATCTCTAAAGGCGGCGGCAGCGCAGTCGAATTCGCCAGATCGCGAATGGACTCAGTTTCTGCGCGGCACATACGCCATACCTGCGTGTGGAACGCCGTACGCAGCGGCCCAGGGTCGGCCTGCTCCGGGTGCGGGTGCGGAGCGTCCTGTTCTTGAGACAAACCGCGGCGACTCTGTGTGGAAAGTAGAATGGCGCTGAGTATGGCAAAGGCGGTCAGCGGGCTTCGCAGAAAATATGTCCACTGGGCACGACAGCGGCTTCGGGTCCGGCTTGTGCGTACAAGTGGTCGACGGAGCACTCCTCATGGATGGGCGATGACGCTATCCCGCCGTAACTCGAAAGCAATGTTGCTAGCCAGATTGGAGGCGTATCCGCACTGACGGAGCTTCTCCATGCCGTCATGCGCTCGCTCGCGCCCTCGGCTGGGTGGTACAATGAGGGAGGCATGGTAGGAGGCCCTAGACGCGAATGTGTCCGACGAAGAAAACACCGCCACCGATCGATGATCCGTTGGCCCTTGGCCCACTTGTCTCTCGCCACGATCTCCACATCATCTAGTTGTAGAAGTGCGCCTGGCCTCTGTCGGGCCCTTATCTCAAGTGAAACGAGCCTGTTCCTCGAACGGCGTCCGATCCGTCGTCCACCGAATCGCCAACAATACCCCTGTCAAGGAAGTCCCCCGAGCTCACCTGCGGCCAGCCCGCCGCCCTATGCGCTTCCTCTTTTGCGTCTATGGAATACCCGGTATGCCAGATTTGAACGTGAGGACGTGAGGAGCGATGGCAAGTGGCGGGAAACGGATGCCTCGCAGTGTGTCTATGCTTCTTCCTCTCCTTTTCTTCTGTCCTATTGTCTTCCTATCTTTTCCCCATCCAATGTTTATTTCCGCGCTCGCCCTTCTCCCCGATATGTTTGGTTCATGACAGTCCGGATTCTCTGTGTTTGACTGGCTCCCTCGATCGCACCGTGTTACCTTCCGTCATTCTGTGCCATGCGCCTGCCACTTTTGTGACCATCGATTCCATTTCCGCATCTTGGTTTTCCATGCACTCCCTCCATGCCACGCTGTTATTGTCCTTGTCAGCATCTCGCCCTCGTTTACCTCATTTATTTCAGTTCCCCGGTTCTCTTCTCTCTTCATCAGCCCCTAATGTTAATCCACAGAGCCTCGTTGCATCCACAACTTGCAGCCGCTTATCATATTACACTCAAGATTAACTAGCTTCCCTGGGAGAGTGAATGACGCCACGAAGCTCAAGTTGTAGATGGGAGCCCGCGGTGCGTACAGTACTCAATCGCCCACAGTTCTCTGTTTTCCTTTCTTTCTGTTCACTTTTTACATTCCTTGCACCTTTACTGTCCCGTGCGCACATGCCTTCCCTCCCCACCCGCACCTTCATCCTGTATCGCACAGGTCCTATATTGCTGTCCGCCCTGCCAGAGTTGTTCGTGCCATTGTAGTTGGCTCTACCCGATATTGCCAATGATTCGTGTCTGCGATGATTTCTCCGTTTCCTCCCCCCGCGCCGTCTCTCGCTTTCCATCGACGCCTGTTTGTTTTTCCATGGGCTACGTCGCTCTCCGTTTTTCCATGCTGCTTCACCCGTTTCATCTCACCGTTGACTCCCGTTCACAGACCCACTGCCGACTTCTGGGTCCACACGATGATCATTGGTTACCGTGCGTCATTGAGTTCCTAAGTCGGTTCTCGTGTTTCGTTCCCGTGCCCAGTTTACAAGATTGGCCATGTCGGATGGAAGGCTGGATGAAGGCAGCTTGTAGGACAGTGCGTACAAGCCTTCATTACCTTCAGCTTCTTTCCTCGTTCCCCGCTTATCAATTCTTCTGTGCGCGTCTCCCGATCGGCACCTTCATCAGATGTGGTACTCACCTTCCGCGTGCCATCCTCGCCTGCTGTTTCTCCTCTTTTTCCCCAATGCTAATCCGAATTCATGGCCGGCGCGCGCCTCTAAACGTGCGGCGTGAGGAATGTTCTTTTTTTCGGGTGTCCTTTCCTCTTCGATTCATCCTTTTCCTCTTGATGCATGCGTCATAATCCCGCTCCCCACGTCCATTTCTCTTCTCCTAGTCACCGTGGCTCCTCTTTAATCCAGTTGCCCTGCATTTTGACCTATGCGTCAATTCTTCACCTCTCCCGCCGACGTGCTTCTCACGAATCTCGCCCTTCTTTCCTCTTTCATTCCTGTCTGTGTTTTCATTCTGATACTCTACATTTGTAGCCCTCATTTCCTCCCGTCCGCCTTCGCAGAATACGCGGACCAGACCGTAGAATTGAAGCGGGGATATATTTCACTTGGAAACGCGGGGGGGCGCCCGGTTCTTTATTTCTTGTTCATATTTCCTCCTTCTCTACTCCCGATTTCATCCTTCCACCTTCCTTCCCTCCCCTGCACCGTACGCACCCTCACCCCCTGTCTTTCATCGCTCCCTCCCGTCCTGAACGCGGACTTTTTTCTGCGTCCCACCTCTCTTCCCCTATTCCCGGGTGGGCCTTCTGCACTCTCGATCTGATACTCCATATTTGTAGGCCGCCCCGCCCAATGGGACCTCCACCCCTTCATCTTGGATGACCTACGTCCCCGCACGCATGGACCCTTCCTGTGCTGTCGCCCGCCTCCCCGGAATACGGGCGCCATACCGAAGGATTGAAGTGGGGAAATACTTAATCTGGCGACGATGCCGCGGGGCGTCCAGTTCTCTATTTAATTCATTCGCTTTCCCACCTCCTTGCGCCCTGCGCCGTACGCGCCCTTACCTCACATTCAGCTATTCCCTCCGTCCTAAAGCGCACTTTTTTTCCACCTCCCGCGGCTTTTTGTGCCCCGAGCGAAGGCATATCTTTGCATATCTTGTCTTAAGTGTTCCATTCGCTTTCGAGCCAGGTATCTCATGACCTTCCAGTTTGTCACCCACAAGGCCCTCCGCGATTGCACCGGATCATCCTCATTTCGCTGACTTGAGATGTCCGAACCGACCTCCGAGTCTGCACTCTTGCACCAGTTGGGATGCTGCCGTCCATAAAACCACCAGGCGAACCTCGCGCTTCAAAGCCTGTCCATGGCCGCCTCCTTTTCTGTTTCTGAATGCATCATAGTAACCGCATGTCCCACAATACCGGCCCAGTGGCACCGATTCACACCCAGATGCACTCGTCTACTTTTCATTCTTTGGCCCACAAGGGTCCTCTGTCCACAAGGACGCGACGCCGGTGCCAGCCCTATTATTACTTGGGGTAGAGGGCCATGGCTTTGCCTGGCAGAAACTCATGCTTATGTGGTTGCTAGATGCATTCACAGAATCAATCTCAAACTAAAATGCCCTCCCAGCTTAGACAGAATGGGATGAGCTTGATGAGGCAACTGGTGCAAACTGGTGCAAACACTGAGCCAATAAGCTCAAGGAGGCTTACTAAAGAGTTTGGCTATTTCAATAATTTCCTATTGCATCCAAATCATTGGGTACTAAGATGATACTTTTTGTGTGGTAGGGTAGGGAAGATCACCTTGTTGCTATTAGTCCCCCATTTTCCAAGATTTGACTTGTAAAAAGCACGAGTTGTCCTCGGATAAGGCGGAGCGTGGGAAAAAGAGGAAGGTTACCTGTATCGCCACATGTCAATCATTATGATTGAGGTTCACAGCCAAATCCAGCACATGGATTTGGAGCTCGGAATAAAGTCTTCTTTGTGAAGTGTAAGACAGAAGCACATCCTAACCAATTCATGAGTTCAAGATATTCAGCAAACAGCTTAGGCTACTGGGGTTTTTCGTTCAAATTGACAGTCATGGGTCACGCACCCTATGTCGATGTCAAACTTCGGTTGCAGTCACACGTCCCGGTGGCCCTTGTCGACCCTGCCGCTGGTCACAGCTCAGCTGAAATCGCCTGAAAGACGCAAAAAAGCGAAAATTCGGTGGAAATGTCGAAAATTCGGGGGGTGTCACGCCAATGTTGAACTTGAAAAACGGGTCACGCATCACCCCCCTGTCGATTTGAATGAAAAAACCCAGTATCAAATTGTCGGTTCAAAGCTCAATGATGTTTTTTCACCAAAAACCCCTCAAATTGACAACTGAAACTCGAGATTTAGCCCCTGTTTCTGATGGGGGTGGATACTCTGAAGCAGACCACAGCTTAGCTGAGATTCAGGGAGATAGCTTGTTCTGAATTATTGGGAGTTGGAAAGACCGGCAGCAAAAGGCCGCCATCAAGACCGGCTGCTTCAGCCACTCTCGGCACCTCCTGTCGGAGTTTCTTCCCAACTCCCAATCCTATACCTAGTGAATCTTCGCACGTTCAATCAATATGGCCAACATCTATCTGCTTCCTGATGATACCACACTTGAAAGGGATCACCGTGCTGTGGCTGTTCCTATATTCATCTCCCTTCAATGAAAACCTTGAGCCCTTGATTTTTCAATGCATCCCGCTTGAGATGAATTTCTTTTGCAATTTCTTTTTTGCTATAATGGGATTGAGTACGGGATGGCCTTTCTGCACCAACTTTGCACCATACTCAAAGCATTGCCTAACATTGAGACAGCTGACATGCCGGCACTGCCCAGCCGGTCTCTGTATTGACATGTCCGCAACAACAAGCCTAAAATACAAACTTGAAATATCCTCACGGGTGTCTGATTCATCATTTTACTGAGAAACCAATGATTCTACTTATGGGTTTTATCACGTGGCAGAGGGAGTTGCGGGTCGTGTCATATGTGTTTACAGTTGTTCTTCTGTGATCTGAAACAAACTCTGCCTGATTTCAGTCAGTCATCAAGACCGGCAGAAATTGCCGCCGGTTCAGCACATCACTGATGCACATAAAGTAAAATCCAGCGCACTGAAGAATACTCAAGCTGTTTTACCTGCAGAAAAGCATCTCAAGATGGAAGTGCGTTGAAATAAAATACTGTAGCAGGAGCAAGGGAATCAATTTTGGATTTACTAAGTGCGATACTGTGGGAACTACTGTGGGAACTTATGAAGGTTACCTGGACAGCCACCTGCCACCACATAACTAAACAGAATGAGAACAAGTTGAAGCTGAGATCCTACAAAATACAGTACAATGAGGTGTATGGCAGGTTTTATTTATTTATTTTCAAACTTTCACTCTTGGGATTTGAATGAGGAAATGGTTAGAAGAGATATCAAGGTTTAAAATGGTGATTATAGCGAGGATCGAACCCACGCCAGGGGAAAACAATGACCAAAGCAGATGCTTAGTCACAATTTTCATTAGCTTTCGAATCTAATGAGAAGTTAAAAAGCCTTCAAAAATTCCGACAATTCCGATCAAAAGGTTAGAGCGATAGATGGTGACTGACTTTTCAAGAGGTCGCAAAATCCTCATCCCGATTTCTTAAATGGACGACTACTTATTACATAAGCATTCGTAATTCTGTCCCTTCATCCTCATTCTCACTCCATCCTCGCCCTCGGTCCGTCCCCTACCCCAGCGCCCCTGCCATTTCTGGGCTATCGTCAAACGCTACCCCATTGTATAGAAAAGAAAGATCCACTTGGCTTAGTTGGTTTGTCTAGCCATCTTCTATCCTCTCCATTCCCCAATCTGATCCCACAGATCACGCCGTCAAGTCGCTATGCGAGATATGGCGTCCCGGAGACATCCCCACTGTATATATGACATACTACAGGTCTCCAGCACACTCAGACCAGCTTCCCCCAACCACAAAATCTCGCAGACGCAACACGCAGTCACCCTTCCCCGTCTCTCCCCTGACCCGGACCGCCCCACATTCATCACTGTCGTGCTCCTCGGCCTGCGTGAGACCGGGCCAAGGTCCCCTCGCGTGCGAGCACGGGCTTATGAGCAGTCGTGGAAGCCGAAGAAACCTCGCTCCGATCAGGGATTTCATCCGTGAAGTCCTCAGACGCTCGCACACCTCCACTTCAGTACTCATAGCGGCCTTGTGCTACTTGGACGGCATCCGCGACAAGGTACGAGATCTCATTCAAAAGGAGCAGGCTGGTGAAGGCGTCCGAGGCGAGCCTGTTTCGGATTTCCGAGTCATGCGGGCCACCGTGGCCGAACTAGAGCTCGAGGGCCACCTCTCGTCGGTGAACTGTGACTTTGCAGCTGGGAATCACGGCAAAAAAGATGCCGTAGATACAGTCTGGGGCTTGTACAGGGAACTAACCCGCCCTTCTATCCCAGCGTCGACCTCTTGGGTTGTCGAAGACAGGAATGCGTTGACTACGCAACAGCCCCGACAACAGAGATATCCACCCCTTCTCTCCCTGCCCTCACCGCTCCTCTGCCCCAGGCGGTCTTTCCTCGCTTCATTAGTTCATGCACGACAAATGCCACTCAAATCGTGATTGGGCGAAACTCTCCGGCCTTACGGTCAGAGAGATAGGCCGCTGTGAGCGTGCCCTCGGCGGTGCCCTCGATTGGCGTCTCTGGGTCGGCAAAACACCCTTAGTGTCCCACGGATCATCATCATCAATCGTACTCGCTCCTGTGCTACTCCCGGGACCTGTCGTCGGCTGCCCGGGCCAGAAGACTCTTCCCATTGAAAATGGTCCCTCTTGACAGGTTGCCCGGACTTTTTGTTCCTCGTCATCTTCCACTATGTACCTGTAACATTACACAATGCCTAGCAAACGCATACTCTTGCCTGCTTCATTACAAATTATTTAGATTACTACAAAGTTATTCTAGAGTCTCCTACTAAATAAAATCACTGCAAGTTCAACCAAGATTAACAAGGAGCAATCTTGAAGATTCTTACGCTGGCTCGTTGGATCACACAGTTTTACACAGATTCTTAACACAACACTTCAACGTGCACTACTACCCGAGCCTCATTCAGACTGCGGCCAGCCTCTCATACCCACCGGTGTCAATGGGTCCTTGTTTGGCTTCATGGTGACGTTATACATTTACTCCTGGGAGGGCATCCAATTCGTCGTCGTCCATATCTGGATTAGCAACCATCAATTTCTTTCCCAACTTTTGCGCGGTCGCGAAGACCGCCTTTGCGGACAGAGGAGACATATCAGCAATGAAATGCGCAGCCGTGAGATGCACTGCGTTCTCCATGCACCTAGTTCCGATATTATATGAGAGAGTGAGGAGCTGATACAGATGATGAGCACGACGGGAAGGGCGCTCAAAACGCCTCTCGAATGCAGCTATATTCAACTGAATCAGACGAGAAAACGGGGGAGAAATGCGCCGGACAAGTTTGCAGCCAACACATGCTGGAGCCAAGTAAGGTGAAGGAATAAAGTATGCAAATAGGATGTGAGACCTTACCAAGATGAAAGTGGCTTCGCAACGCCGTCGAACATGCCTAATCCGAAGAGATTTCGTCAAGAAATAAGCTCAAGATAAGTGTTGGAGGAAAAAAAGGAAGTATTTTATTTTTCTTTATTTACAAAATGATCATTAGTGCTATTAACTTTGCAAACAGCTGGAATTTGATAACCCTTGGTGGCACAACATCAGACTCCATATAAGACTGTCATAAAACTTGTGGATTCCAAGTATGGGAGACCACCCTACACTCTTGCACAGTGTTTCCTCGTCAATAATTTCACTGTTTATAAATGGTTCAACCAGTATATGTGGTCGCCTCCTGCACCCATCCACTGCGCCTCCCCACCCAGATACTTGCCCTCTCGCAACTCCCAATTTCGCCGTAGTTAGGTACCTACATTTATCTCTCCTCTCTCTATGGGAGAAGTTTGCTTACATATGTGTAGATTTTGTTACTTTACATCCACATACTACCTCGGTAGAGGACTGTCACATAGCCTATAAGGCCATATGTAAAAACTGCAGAACTTCAATCAATCAATCAATCAATATGGGTTTTCATTTAATTTACACCGAACCTTAAACCAAAACTAAATAGTTTGAGCCTGTCTTACTGCAACACCGCCTGTCTACACCATCTCTGGGGAGCACTGCCCACCACCATCACAGTGGAAGCATCCATGCCATGCTGATGACCCACCACTGCCATCCACTTGCACTCATCGCTGAGCTCCCCAGCTGCCTCCCATGGCGGAAAGGCAATCCACATTGCTGCAGCACTCAGTGCCATCATGGTTGCTGCAGAAACAGCCATACGTGGCCCCCGCACCAATAAAGCATCTGCAATGCAGCTATTGGGTCACCCAATGGCTGATTTGTGTTGCGTGACCCACTTGCGTACTTTCCGCCTCAAACGTAAGCACCGAATCGGGAAATTTGATGGAGGCAGTGTTGATGTGCCGAAGCTGCCGACCACGGCAAAAAAGCAGAACTCGCACAAGTCAGTCGACTCCCCAAGGCGCGATAAGTAGTAAGAGACGGTAGAATTCAAGAAATTATTAATACAGAATATTTACACCCTCCTGTCTTCGTGTGCGTGAAGAGGACCGACCATTCGAGGCCCTCCCCTCCCTCGCTGCACTCGGGGGGTCCCCCGAGCCGGGCCTCTCAGGTCGGCACGCTAAAGCCTCGTTCGCGCTTTTCCCTCTATCCCTCCCCCTCCCAGCCCCCAGCCACCCTAACCTATCCCTAACCCTAACCAGCACAGCAGGACGACACGGCGGATACCCAGGAGTTAGGGCGCGCTGTGCTTGCCCTAACTCCCTCGGTAGCGGGGCGCAGGCATCGCGAACGAAATGCTTGATCCGAGGAGTGGCGTGGAGAGAAATTTGGGCGGGGAGCGACGTGCGACGGGGGCGAGGAGCGACGAGCATGGTGGGGGAAGGAAAGAATGGGATGTGGCTGACGCAAGCTGTGCATTGTTTGACATGTGTGCAGTTTTGAATGATGCCGTGCTGCCGAAAATAATTACCGGATTGGGTGCTTACGTTTGAGGCGGAAAGTCAGGAGTGGCGTGACCCAATGACTCCACCACATTAAATTTATTCTCAAGGGTTCCAACAGCCAACCGTGCATATTTGGGGCAGAGCCATCAGATGATGCAACGCGAATCAGCTATTGGGTGGCTCCAATACAGTGCTGGCAAGGTTCAGTTTGGTTCAGGTTCGAAGTGGGAGGCCAACATTTTGGCATCAAATTAAAACAATGTGCCATCTCGCTGAGCCAAACAAGAAATCGGTGTTTTTCTGATTCAACAGGGGATTTTTTTCAGAGAAATCTAAGCCAGCCAAATTAAATCTCAAGATTAGCACACTCATCCTCCAACTTCAACTTGAATTGTGTAAAAATATACAGGCAGTGATGAGCTATGAGGCCTAGAAAACAAGAGTTAATTTTTTGGCTTGCCAAATGGGCTTCTGCCCGTGCCAACGTGCTTGTTTGGGCTTGGGCTTGGATTTGGGTGTAGATCAAAGCTCGGCTTGCAAGCCCGTTTGTCAGCTTGGCAAGCCTGTTTGCTCACTTAGCTGAGAAACAAGCTTGTGCAGAATTCTCATCCCCCTCAGACTAATTTTGCAATCCAAGTGAATCAAACATGTGCAGTAAGTACATGCTTCCAGGGCTTGCAATTTTTTATGGATTTTGCTCACTGATATGATGATATGCCACCACCACCGAGAATAACATAGGGCAACATTATCAATTCCCTTCCAAAACCCGGGCTTGTGACACCCAACATAGTCTTAACATATCTATGCATTCCTTAGCACCAAACAATTTCTCACAACTCGAATTTCTGGTCTACTAAATGCAATTTTTTCGGGACATGTCAGAATGAATTGTTGTAATGACTCAAATTCTTCCATTGTGCCTATGCAGACTCCTAATACAAGTTTCAGCAAGTCTCTATTACACACAAGACACCAAACCTTCCAACATAGTCTAATTCCCCAGTGGTGCATTTGAATTTAATCCAGCTTGGGCAGCAGAATGACTTGTATTCAGTGTCCTACATTATTCCACAGACTGAGCACGAAGAAAAAAATGACCTCATTGATTATGAATACTCAAAGGCTTATGCCATACATAATTTGGAGGTTGCTCAGGTGTAGGCAATGAGATTTTGAGCTGACAGACATGCAAGCTCGTTTGTCTGATGCCATCAGACAAATGGGCTTGGGCTTGGCTTGGGCTTGACTTGGGCTTGATCTTGGCCATGACGATGTTAATCTGTGAATGTGCTTCAGAATACATTATCATTCAAGCTCAATGCTTCAGTTGACTCAAATACCTCTGATACACAATTCTGTTGCATGTAATATCTTGCTGATGTCACCGTCAAGCTGAACACAAGCCTGTTTGTCTAATGGCATCAGACAAATGGGGTTTGTGGATAGTTTCGATGTTGTTCAAAAGGATGCTGATATTTTTTAAGAGGTTAATACTTATAACTTTTTGTGCTGTAGTTTTGCATCAGTTTTGCGAGGGAGAGACATCTTGGCTTGCAAAATGGGCTTGTTCAGTTTGGGTTTGTGGATTGGGTGTAGCCCCAACCCCAAGCCCAGCATATCAGCTTGCAAGCCCGTTTGATGACTTGAAAAGCCTATTCTTTCACTTAGTCCCAGCTAATATATGACACTGGCTTGCAGACATTTTTTGCCGCCATCAACTATATATGCAATCTGAGCTATTTCAATATGTCGACTCAGTGTCAAAATCCGGAGCTTGTGATTTATTTCCCCCGTTGTTCTACCCTCTGGTCTAATACTACACCATCGCTGCCCGGGATGACTCAGTCCAGCATTTTCCATTCACTGAAAACTATGGGCTAGCCAAGCCTAGTGCACTCCACTGATATCTATCCATTGTTTAGCAGCAAAAGTCGTTAGCCAATTCTTTTCGTCTGTTCGGCCATGATTCCCTCTGTCATGTACTACTCTGTCACCAGTGGAAAATATTTTGGGCTTGTGCCAGTGTATTTTTCAGCCTCGGGGGGTGACTAGTCGGCATAGTTTTAGTGAACGGGGGTGTTTCAGAAACACGTAAACGGGTATCAAGAATCTCTGCAGCACGACACAGGGTATCTCTCATTGTGTCACCACATGCACTAGGCTGTTGTTCACCAGTAAGTATCTTTGAACCATGGGAGTACTCAGTGTGAATCCGTCGATCATGGCCTTGATCAAGTTGAATGAAATGTAGAACAAGTTTCATTGTTCTCTTTTGCAAAAGCCACTTTGCACTGGGCCAAGCCATATGCCTAAGCCATTCCAAGCCCAAGCCGAGTGGCTACATTTAAACATCAGGTAAGGCTGTCAATGAATTGAGGTGACTTTACTTGTTTGGAGTATCTAAATGCTGTTCCGTATGTACTGTTGGCGGGGATGACAAAGAGACAAAATATATGCTGCAAGCCGCACTCAAGCCTGTCGGCTAAGCAGAACGGCTCGGAAATTTTTTGCTTGAGCCACGATAGAACTCTGGATGCTACCGAGCTCACCTCCCCAGTCCCGGCATTCAGCACTGATTGATGTTCAACATCTGATCATGTTGAACAGTCGTGAGGACAGACCTCAAGGCTGTTTGTTGACTTACAAGACTTCCTCGAGATATTTCATCATGTTCACGGCCCAGACTAGGATAGACGGGCGATCTATTTTGAAAGCATTAAATATCAAGAGCCAGTTGCGATGATAATCCCCAGTAAAATCACGGCCTCATCAGGTATCGGTAAGCATATGAACAGTAAGATTTCAATTTACCAATGCTGTAGAAGAAAGCTTCATCTGTGTTCTATCGTAGGCCAAACAAAATAGGATCATGTAACCTGCCGCAAACCTGTTGGCTTGAACGGCTTGGACGTGGCTTGAAACAAATATGACTTTTTTCTGCTCAATCTCGATAGGAAAGTTTGCCATATGAGTATCGGGGATTTTAACTGAGCTGTATTTGCATTTTATGGGTTGTAAGTCATGTCGGTGGGTATTTATTGGCTAGTACATTACAAGACAATTTTGATCGATGGTGGTGGCGGCGGAAACTCGTGGGGAGGCGTCAGGCACCAGAAATGAATGAATTACTTACAGTGATAAAGCTTGGTGTAAGTGGGCCCAAGTCAAGCCCCACCACAAACCAAGCCGTCCAAGCCTGTATAGCGAATTTCAAACTCCGCTAAGCGGGGCAAGCCGTTTTGGCAAGCCCGTCGGCTAAGTCTGCCTAGAAAACAGCCATTTTTCACTATTTTGGTCGGATTGGCCATTTTTCGGGCGACACAGCACTTTATTGCCTTACACTTTTATATGATTCAAAGCATAGCATGATATGGAGCATGTTGAGATAGGTAGAATTACATGGCACGGTCCCGCTCTGGAACGCTGGGGCCCAAAAAGTAACTATGATTCCTGGACTTCCTCATCACCCCGTCTCCGAAATGTCGGCCTCAGCTTGACCACAACCCCCCCACACTTCAGCCCGGACGGAAATCCGCTAGGTGACTAGAGCAGTAATAGGCTACTAGTGTCAGATTAGCCCTTATAGTTCAGCATATCTGGGCGGAGCCTCAGTACTTGTTGAAACTCGGTATTGTCCGGGGAAGTTTGGTCGAGCTGCACACCATCCCATAAACGCTGTCCATGTGGAGATCAGAAACGCCGCCGGTCGCTAAGCCCATTAATGCCTTCCGATATCAAAAACCCTTCTCCGAGTCATCGCTTCTTGTGGGTACCTGTAGGTCCCGAAATGGAAGAAGTCGGTGATTGCCGCAGTAACGAGTTTCAGAACCGGCGAATATACTTCCTCATTCGTTAGAACCAACAAATGACACACAATCCCCAGATCTACAAATGTCGAATATAAATCTTTACCACGATCACCCCAGAAAATCCGTGAGCCAGAAAGTTCACCAAATCGCGTGAACCTTGCATGAACCCGTGAACTTGGTGAACTGCTTGCATAAGCTTGTCGGTTCACAGGCCGCTTGACATGACAATATCGGAGTCTATACACGAATTTTATTGCAAGATTGAGTACGGTAACAAGCTACTAGATTGGCCGCTTGGCGGCAGGCACGAGCATGTACGGAGAAACGAGCTGCATCAAGAACATCGACTTCAACAGCCGACGACAGCCGAGTCGAGACGAAGACAAGCGACGATGGTGAGGGAAAGGAAATTGGTGGAGCGAGTTCAGGCCCATAGGCAGGGTTCGGGAGAAGCGGGGACTAGCGGGGAGCGGGGGCGTCTGAGTCGGACTTGTGCGTCGCTGGGCGTGACCAGTGACGATGCACGGTCTGCAGAGTGCTTCTAGCATGGCGCTCACTGGCCGAAGCTTTTTGGACGTCCGGCCATCTATATTGAAGAGTTTGACGCTAGGCGGGCGCTTGCAGGGGGTTGGGCGGCGGCGGCGAGTTGGTGGCGGGAGACAGGAGCAATCAACTGGGACAAACAAAGCTACCGCCCCCGATCGACCGGAATAAGCCGAGAGTTCACGAGAGTTCACCGGTGAACTGTGGTGAACTGTTCACGGCGATGAACTTTTTCATATACGTATGTTCTCGATCACCCTAGGCCAAATGGCGTATCTGCGGACCCAGTACCGGCCGAAGGTTGAGTAGCAGTACAGCCTGAGAACCGTGTGCGTGCCACAATCCAGTCTCCTGCCATCCAATAATCTGACGTCTCGACTCCTTTAGGACTCAACCCCACCAAAACCGGGGGTCATTTCGTCCCAGGACCAGGGTTTTGTGTCCCCCAGTTCACCGGCGCTCCCACTGTCTCGGGTGTCGCATCCATTCCAAAAAAGATCATGCTCACCGTGAAAAAGATACACCGGCGCTCTGCAGCCCGAGCAGCCGCATTGGTTGTATGCATCAGGAGTATCTCGCCCAGACCAGGAAGGAAGCCTCACGACAGCAGCGTATTGAGGCAGAGCAAAGAAGCCGCGACAAGCCCCGCGACGCCTACAGAAAGCTGTGGACACTGCCTGAAAATTCTGAAAGCACAGATTTACACAATCCCGCAAATGAGGTTTTCGGAAGCTTAATTTTTATCAGTCAAAATTATCCTGGCCTATTGAAAATAATGGCCCGAACTAATGGCTCTTATAGGAAAGACTCCACTTTTTTCTAACAGTCGAAAGAGACTAGTTTGTCTGACGCCTGCCAATGACCAAAAGTCGGGACATGTTTCAGGGTGTGATATCTTCCTTTTCGGAGGGCTCAGCCTCTGATACATGCCTGCATTTGGCGGCGCACCAACCGTAAAATCGGTGATAGGTGACCTGGACAACCATATATCAAACGATATCGAACTCTCGCCGATGCCGAGATGTTGATTGGCAGTTGATGAGACTTTGTTGGCAAAAATTGGTTTCAATGGTTTATCAGGAAAGAAAAAATATTCCTACCACATGTGCGGGTTTGACAAAGGGAAATCCGATGCAATTCATCTCTCTCGACCCATCCTTCATTACCAGTACCCGCTTGTACCTTTTTTGATATGAGAAAAAGTCTCCATAAATTACCGGGCAGTTTGCATGATAATGCAAATTTTCCTTCATGTGGATATGCCCTCGACCCGACTCGGACGCATCGTGAGCTCCCTGGCAAGCAGAGAAGCAACGCTACAGCGCAACACTGAACTACATACTATTAAGAAGCTTAAGAGCTTTTCGAGGGCTGTTTAGAGCAAGGGAAGTCCTTGAACACATATTTTCGCCCAATTTGAGCCCTTTTACATCCCGAAACTACCTAACTCAAACGGAAATAGAAACTAACTATCCATAGTTAGACAGTTTAGAAGTCAGCCCGCCCAATCTGCAGATAAATTGTTCACAAACAGAACTTTGGTTCTGATTGTGCTCTTGAGTACCAAAAATGTCCGAAGGTTAGCATGTGACCTAGGGCATCATTGGATCATTTAACAAACGCACACAACCTTTCGGCCGCTTTGGCAGTTAGCAGTCCACATGGTCAATGTGAGCTGGTTAGCGTGCAAGTATTGACTGAGTGAACATTTAGATGTCTGAAGAAACTCCCTAAAGTCTCAGTTCATTTTATTCGAATTTATGCGCTGTTGCTTGCTGGCCACTTGCTTTAATTCAGCAAGTACGTCAACTTGGCTCAATGTCTTCTCTTTTCTTTCAGATAGAGTCTGTGCATAAGCCTTGTTGGTGTAAAAGTGGGGAAGACAAGACTCGAGTAAGAGGTAGAATAAGTTTGCATTAGCACTGTTGGTTAGAAGACTGCTTTAGAGTAAACAGATGCTCATATACAAAAGAACATTGTATCTATAATATTCTACGTGTATCTACGGGAACTGTTCATATTACTAATTGATAAGATGTCTGAGGGCCGAGCTGCATTATTAGAGGTTGTGGCAGCCACCAGGAGCCATTTGGTGGCTTGATCAGGCATGCAGTCACAGGTAGCCGTGGCTGATCTGAGGGCTGCCATACTGTTGTCGTGTGTACCTTCTTGCATGTCCAAAGTTGAGCCCGGAATGAGAGAGCGGGAAATTTTTGAACTGTGTACTTAGCCTGATTGCATTAAACAAGAAGGAACCAGTCTGCTTTGGCAATGTGCTCGCCACATTCATTGCTCATTGTATAAAGACTGGTGATGACTCTAAAAACTCCGTGCCACTTGTTCTTCGTCCAGCAGATATTATAATCGAGTCAAGGATCAATTCTACTGTAGGACAGAAATGCATCCTCTAATTGATACGACATCCGGATTGGAACACCAAAGTTGCAACGACCACCATCTCCAACAGTCCCCGATCCACTGCCTCCATTGTCATCTTTAGCGTCACTGCGCGGTCCTCCTTTTCAATGCGAGCTAAAAGATCTGGGACATCTCCCACCACCGATGGGTCCCACTCATACATCTGCAGGAGAAAATTAGTTGAATACTGGGGAAGGCACTATGAGAAACAAGATCACGCATATGGTAATTCTCTGCGGCGCCCAGACGAATTTCTTCCCATAGGCGTACATCATGCGGCAGCTGTTGGGGTAAGTCAACATCGATTCTCCGGATAGGGAAATTTTGCCTGCCTCACGTCGTCGGACAGACTCAGCCACTCGGACACTCGCTGCTTGCTGACCGCGTTTTGGATCTCGACGTACGCTGCACTACCCTTGTTACTCCACTCGACTGCGGCGATAGTGCGGCCCTCGTTTGTTCGGAGTAGGGTGCGCTCCGGGTGTACGTCGGCGCACGTCATGATGTGGAAGTAGGGTGTATAGCCATCGCGCCCGACGACTGTGCAGTTGAGGATACTACGCGACTTGTGGCGACAGACGAAGCTGAGCGAGAGCACCTGGGCGTCCGTAGCGGTTGTAGACTGAGAGGGAACTCGTCGCTGTGGAACTGGCGTCGTACGTCCCGCATCGTAGAATAATTCAGACTCCAGTTCCATTTTGGGCTTTCGCTGCCATTCGAGCACTCTTTATATATAAACAAATGGCCGAACTGAAAATAATGCCGAGGAGTAAATCGAGCTGAATTCTCATCTGCATTCATTGAAGTCTAAGAGGAACCCGCGGAATCGCCAGCCGGTCACAAGTTCGTCTTCGACCTGCCCGATGCAGCGGTTGTACACAACCAGGAGACATTGAGCACAAGACAAACAGGTTTCACGGTCGGAAAATTATTACGGAACGCAGAGTAGGGCGCACACCACTTTAAGGACCACTCTCGCAATTGGGGGCCGTCGACGAGTAACGCATCTCGGGGTGGGACTGAAATAGTTTACCCGATCGTCTATGGTGTGTCAATGCTGGGAGTGTCTTTGTGGGCATTGACTACAGGTCGTGGATCACATGTATGCAATTCGAACCCGGAGGAGAACCTGCATTTGGGTCGGCGTGGCGGTCCGACATCGCTTATGCCTTGATCGATCTCAGTGCTGCATTCAGATTGAAGACCGAGAGGACCCTCTCCGAGGACGAAGGGCATTCGGGATCTTTTTAATATGCCAATATTCTCAGTGATCGTGTTTCAAGGTTCCAAATTTGTTCCAAGTCGGGATCTGCCGGGGTCCCGGTGTGAGACCCACAAGAAACCAGCGGTACCCTGTTTGGTTCAGGCTGAGGTCCGAGATGATAACTTTGAAGGCATTTACTTGACAGCAGCATATGGCGCGTTGCGAAAGATTCGCTCAGGGGTCCGAGTGCTCTGTTGCCCGCTCAATGGTATATTGCGAGTAGAGTGCGCCCGGTCATTTGTGAAAAGTTTTGCTAGGCATACTATGTGACTGCGTGTGGACAACTGGAGAAGTACAAAGTGGATCCGGTCGGAACGGCGTTGGGCGTAGATGATCTCGAACTCGGCAGAAACTCCGAGCACCTCTGGTGCGACTCGATGAGCTCGTCTGTGGTGATCTCGTCCCACTGAACTATGTGGCCAGACTTGCATTAGAAGTACAGCTGGAATTTCCAGGCCTTGTACCCACTAATCAACTTCTCGTCAATGTTACGGGGCGGGTGATCGAAAGATCCAGGAATATATCAAGTGAAATCGACCACGGCTTTACCGTGCCGCTTCCAGACGCCGCCCGTCAATACAGCCCAGTCCCAGCTGTCTTTGTTATCAGTCCTCTCACAGTCCATCCTTCCGCACCATAGCAATAGCATCAGGTCAGTGAAGTTGAGTCCCGGCGCGTGAGTAAGGTCGAGTCCAAAGATGTCTGGGATGCCAAGATTATGATTGGGAGGGAGACCGTTAATGGTCGGCTTGGAGATGCTTGTCTAGAGACACAGCTTCTGATATTGTGATTTGTTCTTGGACGTGCTCACTATTTTGAGATTAGCTTGGTACCGTTTTGCGGTGTCCTCGCTGTCAAATCCCTCGAGGAGCTATCCAAGTTCGACAAACGACGAAGTATTGGTCCGGCTTGAAGCGAACGGGATAGTAATGCGATCCACCAGGCTGGGAAATTAATTTGAGGTATAAAACAACTTAGGAGCACAGAGAATACACCTTATGATGTCCTGTTAGCTTGCAGTAAAGGCGACACGCTTGTTTTCCGTGATGTTTATTACACCCACTCAACGTCGCCATCCCGGGCCGATCTGCGGCGACTGATGCGAGGAATGGGTGTGCCGTCATCATCTTCTTATCCAACGCATCCCAGACCTGTAATCCTTCGAGTTGTATGGTTGTGAGCTGATACAGACCAACAAAGAGGAAGCTGTCGGTGTGCTTTGGCATGTTGGGGCCAGGAATGATGGCGTCCCGCAGAATGCCTCCCCCTTTTTTAAATCGTGTATCTAGCTGACGGTTAAAAACAACCCAGGCTACAATCAGCCGAGAAATTGCATGAGGATGCAATTGGGGTAGGAGGGCAAGACTCACAGGGCGAGAGGAGAGGAAGAGTTCATAGAGTTATGCCTACATCGGGCAACTGCACCGCCGAATGAGTACAATCTTAAAGAACGGTTAATTAATGTCGAAATTCGACTCACGACTACGCTGCAGTGCAAAACGGGCTCCAAAAAGACTTTCCGTGTCAGATTTTGGCTGGCCTCGGGACTGCTTCCTCGCCAGCAAGAACGGCACTCAAACATTCGAAGATCCGGAGCTCTGGGCCTCTGGCTGGAGATACCTTATGCAATGAGCTTGCGTTCTGATCCACAACTACTGACTTTGGACGAATTAAATGGATCCCATCGATATCGATTGTCATTTCCGTGCTTTTAGTAAGTTACGGCGAGAATAAACCTCTCGAGATCTCTAAATTTATGGAATGAAAGCAGCGGATGTCGCCGGCTTGGTCTACACATCCTGAATGGTGAGTCGGGCGAGGGTAGCCACGGGAGACGCTGGTTTGAGTCGGGCCCGGGCTATCCGTTTCAGCCCACGTTATATGCTCTTTCTCCATTTTTTTCTTTTTTCGTGGTGAATACTCCGAGCTCATTGTGTTTTGCAGGGGACATGACTGTCAATATACCAACAGCGTCCTCTCGGATATAATTGCCAGCCCAACTTTCTGTCAGCATGTATCCCTTTCGTTCGGCCTCCAAATTCGGCCGTTCGTGTTTTCATTGTTACTCTCCTGCCAACAGCGGCATTGCATTCACGGATTAATTTAAACAGTTTCAACTACATTCAAGTTGAGAAGCGGGTAGTCCGTTTCCACATCCTTTTCAGCAGCTCAGATTCTTACTGTTCTGTGCCATTTGAGTCTCCATGCAACTGGGAGGGGGAAACTACATTCACATTCACAGATGCCACATCAATTGCAATGCTCTAACCAAATCCAAATCGACTCGAGGCGCTGGTCCGCTCCCGCATTCTTTTCAGCAACTTTTTTTTGGTTTCAGGGTAGGTCAGCGAAGGCTCGTTCTATTTTATCGACCCAATTTCATAACCGATATTTAGGGACGGATGGTAATGGATACCTGCTCGGTGGTGAATGGTCCACTCCTGCACTCCGTGCACGCGTAATAGGAACTTACTTGCGGGAGTCGTTCGTTCGACGGTACTGTTCGACCCGGGCTCAAGCCATCTTTTTTTCGGTTCATCTCTTTTCGCGGGAGCGTACTCGCTGATTGCGTGTTGCAAAGGTCTGGAATTGACCTGACTGATCTGTGCCATTTTCGTCCCCTTGCAACTGGGAGTGGGAAATTCATTCACAAATGCCACATCAATTGCAATCCTCTAACCAAATTCACATCGTCTCGAGGCCCTGGTCTGTTCCAACATCCTTTCAGCGGTTTTTTTTTTTTTTTTTTTGGGGGTCTTTGGGGACGGTGATCTTAGGCCTCAATATATTTTATCGACCCAATTTCATGACCTCAAGGAAGGGATGCAATGGATACCGGCTCGGTAATGAATGGTCCCCTCCTGCACTCCGTGAACGCGTCATGGGAACTACTTGCGCGAGACACTCTTTCGATTCGGGCCTAAGCCGTTCAGTGATTTGATCCCCCCTTCTTTTTCTTTTTCTTTTTTCTTTTCTCTTTTCTCTCTCTCATATCAGAACCTGCCCACTGATTGCATTTTGCAAAAAGGTCTGATTCTGGCCTTGTCCTTTCAAAACTATTCCCCGGGGACTCAACTAGGCATTGTGCTGGTTTTTTCTTTGTTATCTTATCACCCCTTAGGAATCTCCCTTGGCTTTTCGTAGGAAGTATCCCCACCACTACAAAACGAGCATGAGAGGTCACGCAAGGGAGGTGGGGGTTTATCAAACATTATAAGTGGCTCCGCAGAAACACATCTCGGTTGCATACTGTAATTTTCGGAAGGAGGCATCAACCACTGAATCATGCGGATAGGGGACTCATACTGCCACTCCTTCCAATAATCGAAAGTGTAAGGGTCCCAGGTTTCTTCGGGGTGAATGACGGCCTCCAACTGATGCTCAACTCGAGTGATGAGTTAAACAAACATAGGGGACGGTGGGGATGTCTAGATTGGTTGAATGAGCATGTAAATATCAAACAACCCAGTGTGAAGATGGAAGTGTACTTTGAGCCACTGCAGAACATTGTATATATCTTCTGCAAAGCCAAATTAATGTTTATCGACCATCCTTGCCAGGCTAGTGTCTCACAGATCTTGAATCAGATCTGGTGAAACTGGACAACATCGGAGGAAGCAGCCCCATCCATAGCTCTGACTGCCACCCTATGCCTTAATGTTAGCCTGACACTGCACAATCCAGACATCAAACTCACTGAAAATAACAGTTGTCATCAATCACTGCTCTCGTAAAGTGCATGACGCCCTTTTGCAAGCTCGGACATCAAGGAATTCACATCCGATATTTCCATGAATGTCTCGTCCAAAATGCACCTTTCCAGACATTGTATCCGTGCCTGACAATCGCCTATGATGTTACGCAAAGGGCAGCTGGTGGCTTGTAGGCCGTCCCACGAGATATCTAACATGTAATGGATCTTGAATAGAGAAAGGTCCTTTCCCACAAGATTGCAAGCGTGGATTATTCATCTCAGCTGCGGAGAGACCTGCTCCAGAATATTGTGATGATCGCTTGATTGTGGTCCTTTTGATAATTGGGGTCCAGCCAAAGCTACTTCGCACAACCCCATAAAGGCGTAGTCCTCCCTTAAATTAATTAAATCCTCTGGCTGCGGGTTGGATTTCTGAGGGAGATTAGCTTCAGTCCGATGATTCAGGAATAATACACACTCTCAACCAATGAGGACCCGCATGACACGGTCCCGTGGTTCAGGGAAAGCAAATATCAAATCTGCGTTCACCCACCGCACGAGCGTTAGAAGGTTGGGGGATGGCTCGGTAGACAAGATATATGCGGAGGCATTCTCCGTCCCGTATGTCCTGGTATGGTACATTATTATCCTTCATACTACTTCAGTGGTTTTGCATAGAATTATACAGCTTGTGGGATTTCTTAGCATTTATGCACAACCCTATGGGGGTAATACTGTGACATTATTATTGCAGTTTTCAGCAAAAAAACACTGCCTTGGAATGCATGAAAAACACGCAACTCACAAATCATACACCACTGTATCCATCACATGAAAATACACTGGTCAAACATTCCCCAGAAATTCACCACTTCAGTCTTGGTGTATAAGAATACACAACCCCCATGGAATCGGGTTTTTTTACGCACCATTCCAATTTTCCACAGCTACACCACTTTATTCATGTGACAAAAAAATACACAGCTTCCATTGATCGACAAAAAATACACCAGGTTCATAAATCCTGCAGGTTCCTACTGTTAACTGACTCAGGTGATGAAAACCTTTCCTGCAGTTCATAATACATAGAGAGTACACTTAAATTAGGCTCAGACAAGACTTTCTGCAACATTTGTTGGTCACAGGAGAATTGGAGGCCGAACTTGCTCAATGAATGAATGACAACCTAGTTTATTCTTGTTCCCGTGCTTTGGGGATTTCCAATCCAGCTTAACTTTGACAAGCATTTCCTCAGCAGGTGTAGTCTGTTCAGGCATTTGAGACAAGCGATTGTCTGGATCCAGCTGGGAGATGAGAAAATTGAATATAAGGTGACATGACTCTCATCTGTCGCTGCTGAAAGACATATACCAGCTCGGGGTCACCGACAGCTCCCAGATACAGCACTCCTGCAAAGTTTGATAAAAATTTCATGGGCTGTGGATTACCTTCTTGATCTTCTTTCGGACTCGTCAACCAGCTCTTTGTCTTGCTCCTCAAACATGACACCTGCGACAGTCAAGCCAATAGAAAGGAACAAGAGAGCTCACCTGGGGATGAAGGGTTTCGGCGGAAACCGACACAATAGGGGAGTTCCCTGCTCTGAGTTGTGACTCCCATTGTACAAAGTGAATTCCAGCCCACGTATTCGCCGTGAACCTATCAAAGTGATGCAGATGCACCAAACTCAGAGCACTAGGTCTCACTTACCAAGCTCACTGATGATTTGATTTGTGATGGCTGTGGAGTAGATATTCTTGGAGAGAGGTCAAGAGCACAATTAGAACGTTGAGCCAGCCTCTGAGGGCCTGAAGATGCCGCCTTTGTAGAGTTGACGCTTCCAATCAAACTTTCGGCCTGACTTACATCGCTTGGAGCCCAATCAAAATCCAAAGACAGGTAGTTTGCGAGGATTTGACAATTAATATTGGCTGCAGCTTTCAAAGGAGAAGTTCAGGTAAAGTATTCCATGGAACAATGTGCAAGGTGTTAGGATTTCAACAGCAGAGATTCATCCCAAAGTACGGACACAACACACACTCAGGAAATGAAAATAGAGGGCAGGCAACATACTCCAGTTTGAACAGATCTGTGGGGAAATAAAGATTCTGGGCAGCAGTCATGCCCAAGATGCCCCAGGATTGGTGGCGAGTAGGCGAGTAGAGTGCATGTTGATGCAGAAATAAGTCTCGATAGTCATACACCTCGGGATTTTGAAAGGTACTATGGTGTCATTATAACCCCCAGTCAGCAATGAGACACTTCTCCCCGGTTTTCTCGGGTTTGCTGATGACAGTGTTGTTGTCTCTAAAATAGGGCAACCAGACCAAACCAATCCTCCCATATCATATTTTGATAGTATGATACAGATACAGATCTGCAGATGGTGGTCAATTCATGGATCACAAAGGTGTCTGACATTTGAGGTTTGGCCTGATTTGGAAAGGACCAGCTTACTGCCATATCTCACCCTAGAATAACGTTTCATCATGCCGAAGTAACCAAGGATGGAGGAGGATGGCAAGACCTAGAGATATCACTTACTGCTGTACTGAGAAGGTCTGGAGCTCAAGTCCTGAAAATGGCGTATTTAATCCGACAACTCAAGGTGTGTAAATCAGCTTCAGATATCCCAGCAGTGTAGCTTCCCAAAATTGCCACCTGTGTTAGTTTTGGCCGGTTTTAAACCTGCGCATATTTCCTGGATTGGGCCCCGTGTTATTTTCCTTGTGAAAAACAAGATGGTGTAAAAGTTACCTGATGACAGAACCTGTGTATTTTTGAAAACCGGTGGCTGGTGCTGTTTTGGTTGAAAATTGGGTAGGTTGTGCGTAAATCTTAGGAAATTCCATAAGCTGTGTAATTCTATGCAAATTACTAAAGTAGTGTGAAAAATAATAATGTTACACTATTACAGCCATACAACCCACCCATTTTCCAACCAAAACAGCACCAGCCACCGATTTCCGAAAAAATACACAGGTCCCGTCATCAGGTAATTTTTTACACCTCGTTTTTCACAAGGAAAATAACACAGGATCCAATCTAGGAAATATGCACAGGTTGAAAGCCGGTCATAAATAACATAGGTGGCAATTTTGGGAAGCTACACTGCTGGGATATCTGAAGCTGATTTACATACCTTGGGTTGTTGGACCAGATACACCATTTTCTCGCTTTGCGACCAAATTCAACAGTTAATCATCGAGCCGTGTCGCAATGTTACCTGGCCTGTGTTCCTTGTCATCAACGGCCTGAACGAATGCAACGCGGAAGATATTCAGCAGGAGGTCTTGCGATCAATCGGCAGTGTTTTACCAGGAGCATCCTCCTCTGCCTTTCTTCGTTGCAAGTGAACCGGAATCTCACATTCGTGGGATGTTCGGTGGAACAACCTTGGTCCTGTTTCATCGACCGTTAAACATCAACCAGCCGTTCCAAGACGTCTGCAAGTATTTTCTGAGTGAATTTCGTCGAATTCATCACCACCAATTCATCACCACCACGGGACCATGGCCACGGTTCCTTCGCCCTTGCCCATCTCGGACAAGGTTGAAGCCCTTGTCGAGAAATCATCCGGATACCTCATCTATGCAGTTGACTGGCTCGATATTGTCCTGGGCATCAAGAGCAGTATATCCGGATCTCCGTGCGATATTCTCGACCAACTGTATCACCAAATTCTGTCTGCTGTTCCCATCGATCAGCAATTAAAACTCATCAAAATCTTGGTGGTCGGCGCCGGCATTGCCTTGGATATTTTGCAAAATTTAGCTGCCGTTAGAACTCAAAAGGGGCGGTGTGCGTTTAATTCTACGTGATCTACCTTCTATCATCCCACTCAAGTATGATAATCTGGTGCTTTTCGAGGTGCACCATGCCCCGTTCCTGGATTTTCTCGTATGAGGCGTAGGAGGTCCAGTTTTGAGGTGATTCAATCCCAAAGGCCCAGCTCCACAGCACCTTGAGTAACTTTGTTCGCGTCCCGGGATGGCAACGGGGCTGCGGAAATCTTTCTGCCGAGGCATAAAAAGCGTCCCCCCCTATTATATGCAACTGGTTACCTGGCCACACTGGCCACCTGTGTCATATAAGCCCGTGTGATAGAGACCCTTGACATTTGGTGCCAGGCGGATGAAACATGACCTATGAGCAAACTGTATGTCGAATTCGGCAGTGATCCATGGCGGCTGTTAAAAGCTGTGTGAGGCACTTGATAAGGATGACCGTGTGTGAACCTGATTTCTTATCTCCGAACAGCCCTTCACACAAAGTTCGTGCTGGTTCTCCACCAATTCCTCACCAATTAACAAGTTTGGGGGCTCTTTCTCATCCCTTCATTCTGATCAATGATCTGTTCTTGCATCCTACCCCAAAAGAACCCTCGAAGAGCATCATGACCTGATCTCAAGTGGCGCAATCCAGCCACCTCCATAGCGAATCACAGGTGTTTGCTATCGGCCTGGGACCTGGTACTGGGGTATTTCAATCAATTCGACAGTCACGAGTCACGGACTCCTCTGTCGATCACGAATTTTGGTCGTGGTCACGCGTCACAGAGGTGTTTGTCTGGCCTCCAAGCCATCACGCAGGCCTGAAAACTCCCTGAAAACCGCAAAAAAGTCAAAATTTTTTGTGAGATTGTCGAAATTTTGGCGCGTGTCACGCAAAAATTCGGCTACTGTCGAAATGTCGAATAGGTAAATTGGGTCACGCGTCAGACCCCCTGTCGATTTGATCGAAATACCCCAGTAGACTCGCTTACTTTCCGCCTCAGCTGTCAAACCCGATTCGGAAATTTTGATTGCGGCAACATTTCGGCATCTTTTGCGGCACATCTCAGCAGCACCGCCTTGTGCAAAATATACGAAGTCCATCTGTACGAACTTTGAAACGGCAAGAATCATGTAACATGAATACTACTTGTGAATTATTATGTATTATGTTCATTTGAGCTATGTAACAATCACCAGCGATTACACTGACTTCGCCATGTCGTGAGCAAACCGACGCGCCGGACACAATGGGAACGATGTGTGTCGAAGGGAGGAGCTTGAGGCTCTGGGGATGTGCAGGCTTTTCGACAATGCCGGTCGCGAAGGAGGTACGAAGGGGAAAGAGGAGGGAAAAGGAGAAAGGATGAAAGAGGACAGCAAGCCCACCTTGCGCCAGACGTGAGCGGGGTCGAGGCAGCACACGAGGCTGTTTAGCTCGGGCGGAAAAGGCGGGCTCGCGGTTGTAGCGGGACCTGAGCGGCATGGCGGGAACGATGGTGGTGGTGAGAGGAAACGTGTGTGGCTGACGGGGGCAATCACTGCGGACTTTCAATTTTCGCCGTTTGTGCCGCGATCAAAATTCCCTAATTGGGTTTGACAGCTGAGGCGGAAAGTCAGGAGTGCCCCAGTAGCTCTATTTCTCACTCTTCTTCGCACGTCGATCCGTCAAACTGCATACCTTTTCTTGACCTTTGAAACTCGGCATCAGTCACAAATAAATCATTCTGGGGCGTGCTAACCTCCTCCTTCGTGCCCATATCACCAGTTCATTTACATAAGACAGGTGCTCGCATCAGTGCTTCTTTAGATCCTATGCAAGGCCTGGAAGCGTCGCATGCCATGCTCGTCTACTCGCGATGACGACGCGCCTTGGTCCGTTTTCTGTTCTTGCCTTGAGTTTTTGAAATCTCTGCAGTGTTTCGTTCGCACGACTCACGTAAGCATCGAACTAAGTACGTCTCCTGCCCAAAGCATGACATGGTGCGGCATTTATTGTGCGAATCCCATTCAACGTCCCATCGGACTTTGCTCTCACTTCCCGAGATGAACACAAGACGTGCCGTCGTTTCGCCCGACAGATGAGCGAATGAGCGCCATGAAGGAGAACGCCGCAGTCGCCGCTGATAGCTCCGACGAGTCAGGTGAACAGGCTGCCTTCATGAGTGACACAAACAAGGGCGATGCGAGCGGATATAGATCCTTCTTTGCAGACTCTAACTCACCCCGCGGGGAAATCACCTCCGTGAATTGGTCCAATACAGCCAATGTCACACGCATCGACAACCTCTACTTGGACACGGGGGAAACAAGCTCAATTTGTCCTATCATTGCACACTTCACCAAAATTACCCAATGCAATCGGAAAGTTTCTGGAGTCAGCGGCTCGTCCATCAAAGCTGTAAGTGAGGGTGCGAGTTGGGAAGGGACGTCACTTCATTCTGAAGGACGTACTGTACTGCCCAGAGGCTGCAATCACCTTTATCTCCATTGGCAAGCTCTGTGATGACAGACACGATGCGACGTTTCGCAGTGGAGGCTGTGTGATAAAGCGTCTTGCTGGTAAAGTCGTCGCGACCGGAACCCGCTTGGGAACCGGCCTATACACCCTGAATTGCAATGACATTGCCTTCACCACTGTCTCCGATCCTGTAGAACTCGCCTCTCGCACATCAATCTATTCTTTGGCCCATAACGCCATCGCAAATGTTGTCAAAGCTGCCGCAACATTGGAGACTTGGCACCGCCGCCTCGGGCACGTCAACATGGGCACAGTCCTTGATGTGGCCCGTGGACACGCCATAACTGGTATGGACACCGAATTGTCGCACATCCCCACGAGATGCGCTGACTGTATCCTTGGGAAACAGAAAAAAGAAACCCATCCGCAAAAAGCGTAAAGGCCCATGCTCAACTAGGAAGTTACAGAAGGTGTTTGCCGATCTTGCGGGGCCACAAGCAGTAGCTGTGAAGGGTGGTTATCTATATACACTGCAATTAATCGACGATTACTCCCACGAGCAATGGACCATTCGCCTTAAACGGAAGTCGGATGCAGCTCAAGAGGTCATCGAATGGCAGGCCATCGTCGAAGCGGAGTCTGGCAAGAAAGTCGGGATCTTTCGCGTTGACGAGGGGACTGAGTTCGACTCAAAAGCATTTATTCGGCATCTACGAGAAGGGGGAACTAAGAAGGAGACGTCCGCGCCATATTCATCGGCGCAAATCGGTCTTGTCGAGCGAACTCATCATACACTCATGAGCCGTGCCCTGGCATCCCTCTCGTCAGCAAAACTCCCTCGTAACTTTCAAAACCCTGAGCAGACGCCACAAAGGCGGAATGATGAGAAGCCAGATCTCTCCCACATGCGTGAAATAGGCCGCCGCGCTTTTGTACTCAAGATCCCAAAGTCGAAGAACCCTAAAATCTTCAGTCGCTCTGTCGAATGTGTGATGATAGGATACTCGCCTTCATTAACCGACACCTATCGCTGCTACGATCGTAAAACGGGCCGTATTCACCTCACCCGAAACGGTGAAGTCATCGAGTCACACGACGGTCCCCCGACCATTGACGGCTGGACAGACAGTGAAGAAGCCCGTTGTGGAGGGTACGCCAAAAGTCGATGTCGATGTTCCTGGGGCTGCACCGCAAGCAGAGATACCTCCAGCCTGGATGAAGGCGAACAAGGTATGTATAGTTTTTCCTGAAAATCAAGATGCGGGGGAAATAGGGCGCGCAAACGCCAGAGAGCTAAAGGGTGTACTCGACCACCGGCGCTGTCCGAACGACGGATGGTCGTCGAGAGTACATTATTGAAGGGAGTGACTTCGAGGCGGGGGAAGGGGCAATGCATCAATTTGTTAAGTATATTGGATTGCCACGGATATGTTACATCGCGTGCAGATACATAGAACGTGGTAACTATAGGATGCGAGGTCGGATTGGAGAGAACGACGAAAAGGATACGAAACACTAGAGTTGAACAGGAGATATCTGGGAGACGACGCTTAGAGGCTACCTCGGCGACCGTGGTGCCGGCACAGCGAGGCGTTGAATTGTCGGCGGATGAGGGAGAACATTGATGAATGTTGTATACTCGTATGTCAACCGAGGGGAGCCAGAGAGCGAAGAGCGGATGGTCGGTGGTGGGGCTGCGAGATCAACAGGCCGCGGAGAGGAGATTCGTAGAAGATGGAAGGCGTGGCGCGAGCGATCCGTAGGAGATATCGATGTCGGATCAACGGAGAACCGTACCCAGTAAAGCCAGGATCAAGTGGACAGACGAGACTCGGAACATCGGGTGGAACGGAAAACGTACCTCCGGGTACACCGGTTGTGGTCCATCCTCTCTCAAGCAACCGCCCCGAGCCCGCTGAGATGAATGTTGTGGATGCCCAAACGTTGAGCGGATGGAATCGGCCATCGTGTGGTGAGAGAGGTCCTGTGGAGGTGTAGACGGGCGAGCGATTCTGTGCTTGAATGCAGCCGGAAAGAGCGGCGGACGCTCAGTAAAGGCGGCGGGATCGAGGGGGGAAGAATGGGTAGGCGAACTTAAGGCAGTCGGTACAGTCACGGTGGAGACGGAGGAGGCCACAGCTGGGTGGATGAATACAGGCTTGATATTAATCGAAGGACGAGAAAGGACTGCAGCTGGGCCCGCGATAAACGTACTGGCAATGAATGCAATCGATCAGATTCAGAACGCGATGCAGTATAACAACGTACCGCAGCCGTAGTGCGTCCCCAACATCACCCCCGCTGTCCGTCCATCCCGGCGTGGATGAACCCGACATGAGAACTGCGATCCCCGGCCGAAGCAGGAATCGGTGCCGTCGAAGCGTAGATGTCGGACATTGCTGCTCGGGAAGAGGCGGGTGGCGGGAAAGCGGGCTGAATGGGATGAAGGTCAGTTAAGCGGGAGACGATGGAATGTAGATAATTGAAAGGGGAATAAACAACGAAGACGACATAAGTCGAGGCAACGGAGGAATGGCGTATCGAGATGAGGACGGAGGGAGTGTGAATGATGTTATTTTCTGAAATTGCAAGGAAAGCGCCATCGCGAAAAAGGTCACAGGTGCAACGAGGACGAAAGAAGGGAGGGATTTTATCAGTTCAGATCGACGGAAGGCAACGTCGGCGGGATCTGCGTCAAAGGCGCATGCCTGTGGAATAGTGTAGCAAAATTATGAGTGCGAAAGAGAAGGAACATGTAAGGGAAAATGCATGAGGGATGGGACGGAGGAGACGGGCTACACGCACCGGTGCGTCCATTCTACTTCCACGTTAGACGTGCGCCATCGATCTAAAGCCGGACTCGAACTCTGCGGCGGAGGAGCCCTCAGCCAGCGCGCATCTCGAGCATGGGATCGGGCAAGAGCAGTGCACCACTGGCAGAACGTGGCCGGAGCTTGTGTCAGGGGGTAGCCATTGGACGAGGAAAGGAGTCGGCAGACCAGGCTCGCAAGAGTGCGGCGTTAGACGGGACGTCGATCCTTGTCGTGGTGAGAGGAAAGACGCAACGTGGCTGTGTTGATCGCCGGATCAATGACGGTTCTTACCCGTCTCTTCTTCCGCCCTCCGTCTCTACGCTCCAACGCGCCATCGACCTTGAGCGATGCACGCTCGGCTCCCCGCCCGTCTCTCCTTACATCTTGTCATCCGTCTATCTATCTTGACTAGCTTGACTCTCTAACGGCCTCGCGCCGAATTCCCGCTTCATAACCCCCCACTCTTGCCGCATGCGACTCACACCTACTCATTCTCCGTTTTCTCTACATCACTAACCCTCCTTCAATCCCACGCCCTCTTCATCCGCTACGTTCTCTCCATCGCGCCGCCTGCGCGCCCTTCCTCATTTGCCTGATATACTTCTTCGCGCCTGTGGCTTGCCGATTACGAGCCTGCTCGATGCGGTGCTGGGCGAACATGAGAAGGTGTGTCTGGGAGTATGCCTTTCTCTGTGTTCATCTTTCAAGAACTACATATAACCGCATCGTTGCGTTGGGCTCGCCGACATTTCCTAAACTGGGTTGTGCGTGCACCGAGTTGGCGTGGGGCTGGTTCTTTTTCGCGCCGGGAAGGCGGGGAGGCATCGCCTGCGCGCTCCCGCAGAGCTGTAAGGATTCCCGCGTCGCAGTCCATCTATTATCGGGCGCTGCAGGCTATTCCTTCTTTTGCGAGCGCACGGCGAGTCGGCGAACCGCACGACTTCGACCCTTTCGCGGGACTGTCGTTGATTAAGGCGTGCAGTGTGCCTTCGTCTCTTGTACTCCATCCTCTTGCGCTTCGTGTTGCTGCTGGATGGATATATTTCGTCCTTCCTACTGGATCGATGCACTTGCTTCTACTGCGACACGTGTGCTGACCTATGCCTTGCCCCCAACGCCTCAAATACGACCCCGCGCTCGTGCTCCCTCTCTCGAGCTTCCCGCTTTCGATCCTCCCCGAGGAACTGCTTCCAGGCGCTGGATTGTTTATGAGTTGCAGTTTCAGGTCGCTTGCTTTCATGTCGCTGCCCGTGGACTTGACCCCACTCAACTCCGCATGCAAACCATTTACTGACTGGATTGATATTGTCCTATGCGAAACGCTTACTGACTAATTGACATTTTCCGTTCCTCTAACTTGCCTCTAGCCAAACCGGCCGCACACGCCTCCTCATTATCAGGCGCACGCCTGGCAAGCCTGGATGGTGTGCTCATGCTCGAGGGTGCGTTGCGTTTGCCGCTCTTCGTCTCATTTCTCCTTACTCAGATCCTCTCTCATTTCAAACTCGATTCCTCTTTTTTCCAAACTCGATGCTAACATCCCTTTTCCAAACACTCGACGCTAAAATCCTCGTTCTTCCCGCCTTGGTCTCCTTCCTTGATGCTAACATCCTCAGCCCGAATCCAACACCAACCTCCTTGGTCTTCAACGCTAACTTCCTGAGTTTCTCATTCCCGCGGCACCATCATGCGGAGATCGTCGACGAGACGGACAACGTGACGAAGCAGCCGGAGAAGACGGCGGCTGTTAAGCGAGGGTGCGTATCTCACCCTTTACCTCGATTCTTTCTCCATTTCAGTTTGCTGTTCGTGTCAGCGATCTAAACACCCTCCGCTTTGCCGGGCCCCGGTGGCCGGGGTCGTCGAACGCCAGCGCGGCGTTTCCCGCTCCTGCGAACACACGCCCCTCATCCCGCGCTCCCCGTATCTCTGGGCCGACGGCAAGTACATGCCGGTCGCATCAAGTGCGCGCTCGATGCGGAATGTCAGTGTGAGCGTCGGGGATGGGGCGGGGCGGGGCGTGTCGGTTATGGAAGTACGTAGCAGTAGTCTTTCCTCCACGGTTTTTCTCCCGTTTTGCTTTCCTCCATTCCATTCGTCCTCGAGATCCATCGGAAGAGTTGTCCATTTTTTTTTTTTTATTTATTTTTTTTTTTTGGAGCGTTTGGGATAATGAAACTTAGTCTGCAGAAGCATTCCAAGCTCATCCGCTTGTGTTGCTGGCTATTTGACCAGTCATTGCCGGGGAAGTTTTGCTCAGGAGGAAATGCCGTTACGCACATATTTTAACCAGTGTGGGACTCCGGCCAGTTTCTTATCCTATCCCATGTCTATCAGTCATTGGCCGCATACCCACTAAAACCCCCTCATTTGTCCAATCATCCGGCAGTGAGTCCTCATCCATAAGTAGGCCACTCCATGTATTCAACACTAGTTGTTTATTCAGAGCGAGAGGGCCAAATTTTATTTTATCAGTCAGCAATCGATCCCGTTTTAAGGCACCGTTAATGGTTTTCAGCCATCGATTGTGGATTTCAGAATCAGTATGTATAATGTCTGGGTTCTCAAGTACTCGAGTTCGCCGTAAGTTCCATATAAGATGCCATGCCGCTGACACGATAATAGCAAAGAGCCGTCCCTTTTCTGGGACAACCCTGCCTTTGTCTGATTTAAACTTCCCGAGGTTACAGCCCAGAATCAGGCCCCAGCTCAGATCGGGCCACTGGGTGTATTTCTTCGACCAGAGTCGTTGTGTCAGGTCCCAGATAAATTTTTGGCCAGGTGCTTCGCAGTCCAGCGCTATGTGTTCCAATGTCTCAGGTACTTTACAGACATGGCACAGTCTACGTATTTCTAGTGAGTTGATGTTCAACCAGAAATCACCCACTCTCAAAGTGTTGTGTATACATTTCCAGAAAAATTCCCGTGTCAGCCGTTGCAATGTTACCGATCGGATTGACCTCCAGATCATTTCATCTGTTGGTGTGTACTTGAATGCTTCTTGAACAGCACATCGGGTGCGATCAACATTGATAAATGTGGATTTTCGTTGGGTTCTCGGTCGCAGCTTCCGTATGATCTTGCTAAACTTTCTTTGAGAGCCCAGCGACAAGAGCACCCCCGGGGATTCAAACATTATGTCAATTTCCGTGTCAATTTCAATCGGAAAGCACGGAGTATTCGTTAGGAATTTTGCAGGGTTGTCAGAAACCTTCTTGAATTGAACCCTAGCAACTCTCTCTTTCAACATTGCTACCACCGCTTTGATGACGGGGAATTTTGGGTCTAAGATGTCATTTTCCGAAAGTTCCCTTTCTTTAACCACTGTTCGGGTAAGTAGTTCGGAGGAGGAGCATATGAGGGAGGGGTACATTTCTTGGTGTGTTTTGGAGGACAAACAGAAGGCCTCCCATCAGCGCTGATGAAAACGACAGTGGTACCTCTGGCCTGTCGAAGGTAATGGAGAGTTTCTCATTCTCCTGCTCGGAATTAAAGACGGTCTTGATCCAGACTTCAATCCGTGGATCAAACTGCCCTGGGTTGAGTACGCGTGCATGTACAAATACTGTTTTGAAGTCTTGTTCTTGGTCCGGAATTTTATATCTTCTCGCAGGGACCTCATTAAGTGATTCTTCACTCGCAAAAATTCTATATCCCTTTGCCATCTCACTCAAAGTCAAATTTGGATCAAAAACAAAAATTCTATCTTCTTCAATTGGAAGGTTGTTTCCTTCGCGTTCGTCGTCTGTCAATGCAAGTTCTTCGGATAGATCAGTGTTGATGGCCGTTGGGTTCCATTTAGGCAGAATGCTGTTAATCAACATTTTCGCCGTCTCAATGCACGCTCCCGGATTCTCACAACCAAGCTGCGTGCGGTCACGATAGCATAGTAAGCAGCCACAGTTCTTGCGACCTATTCCTGATGGATTCACTTGATGAGGTTTTCTCGGGGTAAGAGTTCTTCGAGTTGCCATAACCAGAGCGTCTTCAACTTTGCGTACTTCATGATTCAACCGGAGACATGTTGCAGAGTCCCGTCGGCATGCCCGTCGGTGTTCGCCTTTGTTGACAGCAGGGTGTTTCCAAATTGACATCCCCAATTTTACGTCCTTGCTGATTGATAACCCCGTGAACTTCAGGTTGTACTTACGTGCTGCCAGGATCATCCGTTTGATGTCTTCCGGGAGTGGAGCTTTCTTTGAGATGGGGATGTCAATGCCTTGTGCGAAGATATTCAGGATTTGACCCGGTCGGAAATTTAAATAGCTGTTTTCTAAGTAATGTTTCAGGATGTAGTCCACGAAATAGCACCATGATGCGCGTTCGTCACCTTGCACTAAGTATGACTGTAGATTCCACAGGTCGATGGCTTCATTTTGGCTACTTATATCTAAGATTTGTTTACCCCCCCTCGGCGATATCGAGAATCATAAATTCATGTGCGACTCGGGCCTTTTTTGCCGTCCCAAAGGAAGGCTTGTTCTGTTTTGATCAATGTATCTTCAATGTCTTTCGGCATGCCTTGGACTCGTGTCAAGTATTGAGTTCTGCCGCCGATGACCATGTTTATTATGTGGCGCTTTCCCTCGAGACTAGGTACTGTTAGTTTCCATCTGTCAAGGTCCTTTTCAATTTTCTCAAGCACTGAAGGCCACGGTGTAATGTATGGTGCTTTATTTCCTATCCAGGCCCCAAGCAGCCGGCAGGTTTGGCCATCTGCAATTATTTGGATGTTCTCAGCGATTGGGTCAATGTTGTTCTCTTTATTTATTCGTCTCTCGTTAGCCACCATGGCCCTGTAGGCGGTTCTGCCAAAAGGGAGAATAACTGTTTTGTGTTCGTTGAATTTCGCTGTCGATGCTGTACACCATAGGCGCAAAATTTCCCAGAGCGCCTCCAGCGAGTTTTTTGACGATAGATATATCGTCGTGTCATCTGCGAATAATGAGATCACAAGATCTTGGTCTGTTTCAGGAATTTTGATTCCTTTGAGGTCGGATTTGCGTATCAAACAGGCGAGGGGTTCAATAGCTAGGTTGAACAATAGGCACGAGAGAGGATCACCTTGCCTGACTCCTCGAGTCACTATAAAGGGTTCACTTAGCTCCCCATTAATCATTACCCTGGTCTCCGCGTTAGTGTAGAAGGTCTTGATTGTGTTGCAGAATTTTGGCGGGAAGCCCATGTGTTCAAGAACGCGCAGTAGGTACGTGTGGTTGATTCTATCATAGGCCTTCTCCTGGTCTAGGGCTATTATAACTCCGTCCTCTTCTGCTGCTTCTGCATAGTTCAGCAGGAATTTTGCAAGCTTTACTTGGTCCTCTATCCTCCGTCCTTTCATGAATCCTGCCTGGTTTGGGTGTACCAGTGATGGAGCCACTTTCATCAATCGTAACGAGTATGTCTTTGTCATTAGTTTATAATCGCAGTTTAGAAGTGTCACTGGTCGGTAATTGCTTATCAATGTTTTATCTCCCTTCTTAAAGATAGGGCACATCCATCCGGTGTTGAATTTTGAGCTTTCAGCTATGCCAAATATCTCAATATCTTTGTAAAGTTCCTTTAGGAAGCCCATTATATCAAATGTCTCGTGGCCGTTGTCTTTCGACTGGCGAAATAATAGGTCCAAAATTTTGTAGAATTCATACGGTAGCCCATCGATACCTGGGGCCTTACCATTGTTTGAAAGTTTGAGTGCATCCCCCAGATCTTCGACTGTTAGTTCCTTATCCATCTCCTTGAATTCTGACTCTGAAAGATGTACGTCACATTTTTCAAGGGTAATCTCCGTGGCCATGATTCTTCCGTACTCATCCGTGATATCCTTTTCCTGAATTGAGTTGTGGTAGTCTCGGGCCATTTGTGCCATCCTCTTCGGGCGAGTTTCATATTGTGGTACTGGTGCATTTATTTGGGAGTCGTCCTTGAACTCACGTATCGATTCTCTTGGATGGTACCCTTTAGCCGACTGGGTCCACGAGGTCGTTCGTAAGGTTTCGCCCTCCACATCATAGCGCGCTTCTGATGTGGCTTTCTTTTTTTCCGCCTCTTCTCTGAGACGATCTGTTATTTTTTTCTCCAGTAGGTATGCTGCCAACGATCGGTCGTCGTCTGGGATTTCGTCGTCATGTAAAATCAGGGTCAGCTGTGTCTGCCATGTCTTAACTTGCCGCGTTGTCTCATTTGTGATAAGGCGAGAACAGTGTTTCCCATGCTCTGTTACATCGCCTTTGAATTTAGCCCATAGTGTCTGGATGTTGTTATTTGGGTCGCGTTCTGTTCGGCGAAGGGCTTTGACTTCGTGGACCAAGACACGGGCTAAAGCTTGAGCTCTATTCATGAATTTTCGGGATTTGAGAAGGTACGGGGGCAAACTCCATCTGCCGTTTCCAGGCTGCTCTTCGGGTTTGGATGTCAGTTCAGTTATAACTAGGTGATGGTCGCTTTTTTACTGCACATCGTTTGATATCCCAGCCTCGGTAGGATTTAAATTTGCGGTGGTCGACATGGATTCTATCAATCCGTGAGTAAGACGTGTGAACTTCATTAGTCTGTCTATCTGTTCTGAGTTGAACACATGTATAGTCTCGGGTATGTGGAAAAGTAGCGCGCCAACCGTCATGTAAGCGTAGCAGGTTTTTCAGTCTTTTGAAATTGTCGGGGACAGTTACAGTACTACCGGAATTCCTATCCATAGGATCCTCGACAAAATTCCAATCCCCTAGTGCAATGTCGGGGAAGGGGAGGTGCGGGTCATCCGCCCATTTCTTCCAAAGTTCTTTCCACATTTTGTCCCGCTCCTCAGGGCGATTTGGGGCGTAGACATTCAGGATTGTCAGAGATTGTCCCTTATGCCATGGGACCACAATCATGAATGCTCTTCCAGGTATCAATTCGTACTCTTGAATGTTTTCTGTGTCTAGAAACTTCTTATTAAGTACAAAGGCAACACCAGCAGTCGAGCACGGTTTTTCAGGGTGGGCAGAGTGATATAGTTTGAACCAGCGTCCAAACACGTTGTTAAATTCGGTAGCTGATTCGGTATCGAAGTGGGTCTCTTGCATGCCAAGAATACCCAGATTATTCGCATCAATTGTTTGCTTGAGAAATTTAAACTTGTGATTTCGGTTGTGCATAGAAGTGTTGCTGTCGCGTCCTGCAATGTTGACAGAGCCAATCATCAGATTTGAGCGTGTGAACTTGCCCGACTTTAAGACTTTTGGAGTTTTATGTCTCTTCCTTATTGACATATTCTCAGATTCCCAGCTGTTTGAATTGTTGTATACATCGTTAACATCGCCGTTGATGCTGTTTTGTGAGTGCGAATATTCTTCGTCTGAATGTGGATCGTGATTATGATCATCGATGTCCGTGGTTGTTGTATTCGCTTGCATATTTCTATTGTCTTGTATTGGTTCGATTGACACCTCCACATCTCCCATAACCACTTCAGACCGCTGGTTAGCACCTTCCATAATATTCCTTGTAGGTCGTGTCTCCATCATAACATCCGACGAAGCGTTGAGGAACACACTTGACGGCGAATGTCTTGTTGGGGACGAAATATCGGGGATGGTACCAAGGTGTTGCTCCTCGCCTTGCTCCGTAACAGCCAGAGCAACAGAACCGTTACAGGAGGGGCCACACATGTGGTAGCCAGGGATAGGCCCCTGGGTACCCTGACTCCTGCTGATTTCGCATTCTGAACTCGCCGCCGGCAGGCACGTGCGAGAGGGATGTACCACTTCCCAAAAACCCTCCCGTGAACCAAGAGGGTCCAAGGTACTGAAATCGGTCTCGTTTTGGTGTATTGGCATAGTAAAGGTGCGTTTAAGGACCGCCGTCACGGAGAAAAAGCATACAGTGGGTTGTTGTAGAGAGGCAAAGTTTCGCAGCCCAATTCTATGTCGTTGGAACCAGATTGGTCGCAAAAAGTGAGTAGTGTTGGGGCTCCTAGCTGCAATAGGTCATACCTTTCTTTCTGATATAAAGTTGGAGGTTTGATTTCATTGTTATGCGGGGCGATCCTATAGTTTATGGTATATGATTAAGAGTTTCACACTGTTCGCCCGCAATGGTCCTCAGTTATATTCCGATCTCTAGACGTCATCGATGGACTGCTCATTATTGGTGAATACTTTTAAGTGCCTGGTCATACCCTTTATACTGTCTTCCAATTTGCAGGACGATATATTGCCAGGTCGGAGTCATAAAATCCGCGGAGTAACCAACGTTCGCATATTTGTCGAACACTCAATAGCTCGCGAATGTCGACATCTCTCCATAAAGGTACTTCAGTGAGGGAGACTAATTGCCGGGGCCTAGCATTTAGAACCAATTCTGGCAGTAGTTTAGTTGTAGTACTCACGCGTTCGAGAATGCGTGAGTAAGGTTCCGCATCGTGAGATCCGGCTTAATGAAATTGTAGCACATCAGACTTTTGACATTTTACTTGTGACCTTGTACAAGCCCGAAAAAGGTCACAAGGTCCACCAAAATCTTGGCAAGCCCGCAAGGCCGCAAGGCTATGTCCGAAAATCACAAGCTCTAAAACACTCATTTAGAAATGACTTGTTTTTACAGCGCTACGGTGATGTTTGGCCGATATTGTGAATTTTGCAGCATGTACTAGCAAAAGTGGATGTGTAGATGCTCATATACACTAATTCTGCATCATAGAGGAAGCTCATTCTCTTGACTTTCGAGCTTGCAAGCTTGTCGCTTAGCCTCGCTTAGCGTTGCCAAGCCCACAAGCTAAAAAAAGACGCAATAAAAATGTCAAAACACTGATGCAGTCACAGCGACCCATAATTTCGTAGCATTCTTTCACTGTCAACACGTGGGTGCTGAAATTATCCAAGACTCTCACCGCACCCCTCATTCATAATTATTTTCCTCACGCAGGATGACCGAGGTGCCCGAGTTTGGGACACTGACATAAGTAATTTGCACGCGTAAGGTTTATAAATGTCAGAACATAGATAGACGTAAGCACAAGTAATGTAAGTCAGAGAGTACATGGATAGAATACATTAAGAGTGGTGGGGAAGTATACGAATATTGTTCGTTCATTCATTTATCGGGACTCAATAGCCGTAAGGCGCGTAGGGCGCGTACCCGCCCCCATAGCCGCCATAACTGCGACCGGCCCCGCGGTAGGGGCGTCCTCCACCGCGTTCGCCGCGTGAGCGCCCACGCCCCCCACCGCGAGTAGGGACGGTCGTCCATTCGTTGGCAGCGGTGATGTCGGGCTCCACAGTGAGCGAGGCCGAGGTAGAGTTGGGGGCGGTGTCGGCGTGGATCTCGCGGAACCCGGACGAGTGGTAAATGGGGCAATCGTCGTTGTAGTGGTCTACACCAATGCACTGCGAACAAGCCATCGGCTCCGGGCGCCGTTCGTCAGGGGCCGAGCCAAGGCTTCGCAATGCCCCGCAGGGGGACAGGGAAGGAGAAGCCGGCGCGCATGAGGCGGGCTTGGAGGCGGCGCGTGGCCATCTCGTCGGTCGAGATGGGAGGGATGAGGATCCGATGCGCGAGAATCGGGGGGGCTGGGGCCAAAACGACCGGCACGGGGGCGGACATTGTAGGTGGTGATGTTCGCGAAGCGGAGCGCGACTTCCATGACGAATTTAGGAGTGTGGTCGCCTGGAATGTTGCTGTGGTCAGCGGTGACCATCTGGGTGATCTCGTTGTCGGCGGTGATGGTCTCGTAAAGAGCGTCAAGGAGATCTGTTGTCGTGGTGAAGTCGGATAGCCCGGTATAGACGAGCATGATGAAGGGCTGTTCCGGACGTACTTCAAGGCAGTAGAAGGAGATGGGTACACCGTCGTGGACGTAGTGGAAGACGGGGCTCGCGAGAACCATAGCCCTAAAGGCCGGTGAAGTGTTGTAGATGATGTTGGTGAGGGGCTTGCTGTGGCCCTTGGCGCCACGCGTGTCCTGGACCTGGTGCGGCGTAGGCGGATATACGTCGATGTCGTTGGTGTCGGTTATGTTGTTAGCTTGGAACGCGGCCTTGATTGCTCCTGGGCCCCGTCCACGGTCGTGGAAGTCGCACATAAGGATGACGGCGGCAAGGCATTTTTCTACTGGGAAGGTTAGATTCGCCAAGACGCCGTCATATGTCGCGCACCAGGGTTGTTCTCAATCACAGCGCGCACTTCTGGTTGGTGATTCTCCGCTACCAATCTCCCCGACCACCCTTTGACCACCGGGTTGTAAGAACGGGGGCCTTTGATGAGGCTAGCGTACTGTTTCTCAAATTTTAGCGGCAAAAAACAAAGGGTAGCGAGCGAAGTATCAGCGTACATCAGGTGGGAGCATCTCCTCTTCGGCCATGGTCCTTGCGGCTGGGATGGGTGTGCTGAGTGGAGGAAAGGATGCGAGTCGATCCGAAATGTCGAGTAAGGCGTCTTCCGTACGAGGCGATAGCAGAGCAGAGTCCCCTGGGGAGTCGGAGGCCGGGGGATCCAGGGTGGGCGATGCATTGTCGTCGCATCAGCAGCTGTTATATGTGCACTAATTTGGAGTTATATGCTCGTAAGATACCAGGTCAATGGCAGCCGCCAATGGCTGTCGTTGGCTGTCGGCGGCCAAGGGTTGCCAAGGGCAGCTGAGATTAGATAATGGTATTCGGCGATTGCCGTTGGCTTTGTATGTGTTTGAGAGCCGCCTTTCCGTAGCCCCCTATGTCTGCCAATGGCTTCCGTTGGCTCTCGTTGGCATCCACCAGTGTCCCTTGAATGCTCAATTTGAAAATTTCAGAATGGCGTGATTCCCTTTGTTCTTGCTACCATGTCGACGCTCCCTCCCGCCAAACCGTCTCCCGGTCCTCTTGTATTTCAAGGCAAACTCGGCAGGCTGAAGAAAAAGGACCTGCAGGATATCTGCCGGGAGCTGGGGATGAACGAGAAAGACGTCAAAAAACAAAAGGATATTCTTCTCAAGCATGTCGAGTCCGTGCTGGACTCCAACCCATCTCTTGCCAAGGACCCCCGCTTTAAAGACCTTGAACGCGACAAGTCAGCGGGCCAGAAGGCGAAGAGAACCAGCGCCGCCAAGATCTCAGAAGATAAATCTGAAGCGTCCAAGGCTCCCAAAGCTCTGACAGGGTATTTCTTCCTGGCTCACAGCTAACGGTTCTCTCAATAGTTTTCCAGGGCCAATCTCAAGCTTCGAAACCAAAAAGTCACCACGGATCCTCCCCCCCAATTTTGCTCCATTGGGGCCATTCGCTAATCCTGAGGACGCCTCTAAAGGTACACATTTTTTAACCCCTTTCCAGCACATTTATACGATAACTCCTTCCTTTATAGTTAAATCCAACAAGGGGGGATCTTCCCCATTGCCCGATATGACTGAATCATCTGAAGAGGACGCCCAGAGCGAGGTCCATCATCAAAGTGACGAAGAAGAACAAGAGGAGCATGAGAGCGGGGGGGAGAAAGGTGGGAAGGAAAAGGACATCCCGCCAAGTCCTCCTCATACCCCGCCGCCGATCGGTAAGGTCGAAAATGTCTTTCAAGCTTCATACTCTAACTTTCGACGAAGTGCTTGTCTCTGTCAAACATCCACTCCAGCCGCTTCTCCCTGGGGAGCAGGTTTATGTCGACAACATCAAGATCTTCCGCTCTACGACTGCTGATGGGACTGTCCAGCATGAAGCCGAGCTCACCGAGCTCCTTCCTAAGGTCATTGACAACAATTCCCCGATTAAAGGTGTGACTTTTTTCCCTCCCTTCGCACTGTATTACATACTAATATTAAGCAGCGGATAGGGCTGGGCGCTTTTCGCGGCCTGGGGTTCACAAGCCAGAAGAACTCATGCCTGTAGGCTCCGTGGCTCAGCATCTGGATGGCTCTGTCCTGCCTTCCAATCTTACGTTCGGCAGAGCCAACAGGGTCCTACTGGCAGACCGTGGAGACGAATATGGAGTCACTCTGTACTTCCAGCCATCGACCGTAAGTCTCCCCTTTGCCAATAACAGACCAATCTCATTCCCAGCAATAGACTGGACAAGTCCCTGTTCCCGTCACGGAGCTCACGGGGGCAAAAACCGATAAGCCTTTGGAGATCGCCAAGGCACGCCCTCGTGGAGGCCAACTTGAAGTGCCGATCCGTAGACAGGAGATTGTTACGGACCAGTTCAGAACCTTCATCCAACAGTTCGCCAACAATCCCAAATTCTCCGCAAAAACCAACCTCACAGCGGGCCAATGCCTGGATTCGTATTTGGAAGCGTCAAGCTTCTTGGCCCTATTCAAGGGTTTCAAGAAGGCAAACTTAGGATATTACATTTCTGCAGGTGAGTTTCGTTCTTTCCTCAGCTATTTATAAGTCTCTGATGAGTATCCTAGACTTCAATGCGCCCTCGCAAGTCACTATGCAAGGCTGGGAACAGTTTCGCCACTGTTCCTTCACCCAAATCATCCTTTTGAAGGCTGGCGGTCTCGGGAACTCCTCCACCCGTGACAACCTCAAGCTCTTCAAAAGAGCGAAGGAAATTGGTGGGGACATTGGCAAGTGGGTCAAGGCCGAGAGACCAGACCCAGACGCGGAAGACGCGGATTCCGATGATTTTGATTCTGACGACTCTGATGCTCCCAAGAAGTCACCTTACGAGAGCATGAAGCGCAAAGATTTCGTTGAAATCGTTGACGTGCTGTGGAAGGAGCGGGAGGATCAGAAACCAGTGCCCTTCAAGGGCCATTCCTCTTCAAAATCGAAATCGAAAAAATCGGGTGCCAGCTCCTCCAAGCGTGACGCCGGCAGTTCAAAGCACGCCAGCTCCTCCAAGCGTGACACCAGCGGTTCAAAGCACGCATCTAGTTCCAAGCTGAAGAAACGCGGCCATATGGGTGACAGCGACGACCAGGGCGGTAACGGCGACGGGTCGGAGGAAGAGGAGAGGCCAAAGAAGAAGGCCAAGGGAAAGAAGAAGATGACTTCCGATGACATGGACGGCTCTGCGACTGGCTATGAGTCTTAGTGTACTCGTCCCCTTCATTCATCGCACTTTACTTATCTCTTTCTCTTGCGTGTTTAGATTCAACTCTCATTTGTTTTCCCCATTCAATAAAATTTAGATTCAACTCTACCTTCCCGAGTAACTTGATTCTCAAACCGTCAGCCAAGGGCCGACGCGTAGAGGACAGGTCGGCTTGGAAAGTCGAGCTTCGGACACAACAAAGTCAATGAAGGTGAGGATGGAACCGCGCACAAGATGTATTAAACGCGGGAGAGGAAACAGCGAGGACGTATTGCTGTGTCCTGGCAAGACAAAATGGTCGAGGATTTATATGAGGCACCTAAGGTACATTCAAAATGCTGAGATGTTTTTCACGGAGAAGCAGTTGAATGGCATGTACCTTTGTCCAGGTAACCCACCCCCAACTGACGGTCGCGGCGTATCCCAACAGTTGCGGTGGCGAAGGAAGGCCAGAGGTTTTCACGGACCTCCGTGAATTCTTGACGCGTACGGTCACAGATCCCACGGCGTTATGTTGAAGAGAGGTTACGATTTGGCCATGCCTGGCCAAAATTGAAGGACTTGCAAAGGTGTCATCCAATGATCTTTTCGTGTTCCCGGAGGTGGCAAGCCAGGCTGACTCGGAGCGAGCCGACATTGGTGTTTGCAAGATACAGAGTGTTTAGAAGGATTTCGAGATTTTGGCAAAGCCTTGCCAAAACTCAGCGCGTTGAGTCACAAATACCCACGGCGTTATGTTGACGCCAAAAGCGCGACGCGACTTGGTGTGGTGAGACGAAAAGTTTGTTGATGTCCCGAAAAGGGAAATCACTGCTTTCCGTCCGCCACCACTGACGCCCACAACCACCTCGGGCTTCCAGCCTTTCTTCTGCTTGCATGATGGGCACCAGACCGTCTTCAGGTCATCCTCAATATTTTTTTATGCATCAATGGGTCCCGTCCAAAACGCAAAATGCGAGGAACACTGTCAACATGCTAATAAAGTAGGCTGCGGACGAAATGAGTTAGTTCTCATTCATTTTTCCGTCTTTTCCCCTCAACTCAACGCTAGTGGTCGACGTTAGGGCCTGTGCTGACACAATATCAAGTTTCTCCAGCCATCTCGCCTCCAGGGACATCGTCATTGACGTCCGAGCGCCGCCTTTTTCCCAGGACCAGCCTCACATAAAATGAGTCAGTTCTCACCCATTTTTCCGTCTTTTCCCCTCAAATCAATGCGAGCTGGCGGCGCTAGGACATTTCACGACGCAATATCAAGTTTCTCCAGCCATCTCGCCCCCAGGGACGTCGGCATCGGCATCCGAGCGCCGCCTTTTTCCCAGGACCAGCCTCACAGAAAATGAGTTAGTTCTCATTCATTTTTTTGTCTTTTACTTCCAACTCAACGCGAGCGGGCGACGTTAGCAACCCTCCCATTGTCCTAGCATTGTTTCTCGCCTGCCCTTGTACTCGGTATCTTGGCATCGACAGTCGAGTTCTGCTTTCTTGCCAAATACAGCCTTGGGACAAATTGAGTGAGTTGTTATCCATTCCCTCAATTTTTCCACTTAACTCAAAGCACGCGGGCGACTTCAGAACCTCTTCTATCATGCCTTGATTTTTTCCCGCCCATCACGTTGCTGTGTTTGTCGGCATTGGCGTCCGAACATGGTCCTCCTCTCACATCAAGTCCCAGATAAATTTGGCAAGTACTCGTTCATTTCCTCCTGTTTTCCCCTCAACTCAAGGTGTATGAGCGATGTTAGGACTCATTCTATCATACTTAAACATCGCCACAGCCAGTACCTTGAAAATATTGTTGCTTGGCTTTTACGCATTTGTATTGTCGTATGTTGATATTCAAACCTATCGACCTTAAATACTTCCGTTCTCATTGAGATTGTCAACACCACACACCATGGTAGCCTCTGTCCGGCAACTCAATCTTATTCTGGAGCTTTTCTTCCCTCCGGAATTGGCCATTCCGCAAGCCGTCTATGTCTTGGGGGTTATCATTTCCCTCTACCCCCCTATTTCGACTTCATCGGAATCAGATGAACGAGGCGCGACGTCAGACACCTCTCACTGGCTGGAAGAGGAGTATAAAGACTCTTCTTGCACGCTCGTTTAGCGATGAAGCAGACAATGCTGCAGCTTGGGCCACTGGGGTCAATCTAGGCTCGGAGTATGCAGAATACATATGCGCGGACCTCGACACACTCTACGTGACGATGGGCCTCCACAATGCCACCCAGAGTGATTTGGACTCACTTATGTTTCGCCGACCTCGCCCAATCCTTGCCACTCGGAGAGTAAACTGCCGATTCTGTCCTGTTGGAGACCGCAATTTGGTGCCGTCCTTGAGACGACGGAAAAAGAAAGGGAATCAGCCGATTTGGCTGCTGGATGCTACCTTCCAATGGGTCTCTGCAGATTTATTGGTGGCGTATTGCGCAAGATGCCATGCAGAATATTACCCCGATGTGATCACGCAGAAGGGGGCAGGTCGATACCGGATTCAGCTTCTGGAATATGATGCTGAATACCTGCGCGTGTCGAAAAGCGGGGTTTGGGTCCATAGGAAAATTGCCCTTGCCCAAGAGAAGGCTCTGCACCGTTTTCATTCAGGCTGGTCCAATTTTGCAGACTGGATCAACGACACTACAGACGATATCAACGTTAAATTCACCTATCCCCAATCCCAAAAGCTCTTCATTCAGCATTTCTCGAGACGGCTCCTTGTGGCTCACGGGAAGGCAAATGGCTTCACTTGCGAGGCCCACCCAACCTCCAAGACCCTAGCAAGGGCGGTGCGAGAGGTGATCGGAGAGAACGGTGGTGTACTACTAAATGCTTTGTCGCACGGGTGCATAGACTGCACCCATGTGAAGCGTTACAAGTCTGACTTGGTGCGGGAAGGCGCAGTCTTTGGAGGAGATACTGACGTTGCGGGTTCAGAACCCGGGCTTGTGGATGAGGTATGTTTTTGTCTTATATAGTTTGGTGCCAAGCATTGTGTTAATGGCGTCCAAGGCTGACACTACTGGAGCTGAGGAGGCGCTTCCTCTTCCCCCCAATTTGCCTGAGGTACTACCTCAACAGCAGCAACCTCCAGACGGATCACCCAGAGGCTATGTTCGCATGGCTGTCATGGACGGAAAGACATTGAGGCATCGGGTAAGCTGCTTAACGGAATAATTTGAGATTGATAGATGAGCTTGTACTCATCACTTTTCTGTAGAAATGCGCCCTGGATGAGTGCAGAAACCCTCTTGTAAACTACAAGAATGGGCGTTTCTGCGAGACACACCTAGATCACCGTGATATCTGTGGGATTATTCCCTGTGGGCAAACCGTGCATACCCCCGGTGCACTCACATGCGATGATCAGTCTCATATTGATTGGCACAAGCAGTACCAAGCTAGATTCCAGCGGTTGTCTTTTCCTGGCGTCCAGCGGGTCATGCGGCACCAGAATGAGGAGCAGGCCGGTGGTCCAACTCTAGAAGTCAAACTTCCGGCACTGGGTGACACTCAATCATCAGGCAGCAGATATTCTCTGTCGGACGAGATGTAACCCAGCACCACCGAACGGCACTCAGCCAGACTTGATACTCACAGTGGAGGACGACAACGGTGTCTCGCATCAAACCCGGGCTTTCAACACGGAAACGGCGGAACAATTCAATTCTTGGCTTAATGGATTTGAATCACAGCTGCAGCAGATGACGGATGTGAATTATGATTTCTACATCCATGTCTTGATGCTGGTGTACGGCGAGATGGTGGAGAAGAAAATTAGGTCGAAAGAAAGGCGGTTGACAGAAGTGTTCTGGGACCAGGTGAATGGGGTTATAGCGTACAATGTGGACCTATAAATTTGAACTACCATTTTGATTTTGAAGCCGGAAAGGGCTTGGGAACATTGACTGCTGATGGGAGCCGACGGGTGCCAATGGCTTTGGTCGCTGATAGAAGCCAATGACTGCCAATGGCTCAGGGAGTGCCACTGGCTTTGATACTTAGTCGTGAATGAGGTCACGTCTGCACTGAGTTTAGAAACCGTTGGCTTCCACAATAAGCGGAAGGCCGTTGGCTGCCAATGGCTTCCAGTACAAGGCAGACGCCAATGGCTGCCAATGGCTTCCAGTGCAAGGCGGAAGCCGGTGGCTGCCAATGGCTTTCACTACAGGGCGGAAGCCGATGGCTGCCAATGGCTTTCAAAAACACTTGCTGCCGATGGTGGCCATTGGCTGCTGCCGGCCTTGCTGAGGGACAGGCCTTCATTGGCTACCTTTGGTCATGTACATTGGGTTGTAAAAAAGTCAGGGTGGGGACTGAAAAAAAACTACTGATGCCATTGGAATCCATTGGCTTTCACGGGCGGTTGGAAAAGAGGTTAGCTTCGACCGCAAAAGTCATCGGCAATCAGCGTGTAGTATTGCCATAGGGGGGGGTTGCCGATGGCAGCCGTAGCGGGCCGTCGGCCCGCCCGACCTCGTGCCCAGCGGGCATATTACTGCTAATTTGAAAAAAAAACGGGATTTGAAAAAACGGAATTTGAAAATGTCGGTCGAGCGTGGGTCAGGAGTGGGTCAGGAGTGCGCGGGGTGGTAGGTTGGACCTGGGGTTGGGTGCATTGTCGCTTTTTAAGTGCATGTTCTGGACGCAAAACCGCAACAGCGGGGGGAAGGAGACGTGGATGTGGCAAACGACAAGGGGAGGAGGGGATCAACAGCGAGGGCTGAGACTCGGCTGAGACTAAAAATGAGCGAGGTGGAGCTTAAAAGGAGCGAGCGAATTGCATCATGTATCAGTCAGCTCAGGCACCGGGAAAAAGGATGACCAAGGAGGGCATCGTTTGCGGCAACAGCGTAGTGGTGCGGTATGTCGGGCGTCGCAAAAGAGGGATAGTAGAAGGTGTCGGAGACGAACCGGAGGATTCCCCCTCGACGAAGAGGTAAGAGAAGACCGTCAAAGACCGTCAAGGATTGTCAATATAAGGAGTTGCGGGTCCAGCGCGCAGCAAGAAAATAAGGAGAGGGCGACGACGGACGTGGAGAGTCCCCGGAGACCACGACTCGTAACGGGACGAATATCTCTAGACGAGTGGAGTGGCTTAATGATTTCAATTAGCTCGTATGCTCTCGATGCATGAATTGTGTCTCTGGGCTCGTAGGCTCCTTCCGCACTCAGCGGTGTAGCTCGTAGGCTACGCGGGTGTGGGGGTCACCCTTGGGCTGTAAACCCTGGGCTATAAACCCTGGCTGTAAACCCTCCCTGATACATCTCCGCCGCCAGTCTCGCTTTATCCCGCCGCCGACCTGCGAAAGTCGGCGTGGGAAAGTGGGAGGTGGTGGTGGTAACGGATCAAGAAGCCCCCCCGGAAGAGTTGTCCGGGAAGAGTTGTCCATATTAAATCAATATCACCGATGATTGGACGCATGCCGGAGCCGCATTCCGAAACATGGGAAGGGAAGGGTGCACCGCAGTGTCGGGTGGTGAAATCATGGAAGAAGCACAACAGCAAGACTCAACTAGGTTAGACTCGGACTTGCGCGAAGGTCCGGGAAACCCAAGGAACACCGAACCTCTCGGGAGTAAGCGGGGTACAGCACGATACCATCCGACACATTGGGACAAGGGGCGACTGTCTAGCATCATATGATGATCTAGACAATATTGGACCCACAAAGCTGCGTTGACCCGAAGTGAGCGGTAGACCCATTCCCTGACGGATGCTGCTAGTTCACAAACTTGGATGAAGGTATAGACATCCTAGCAGTATGTGCCTATGGCTTCTTATGGATGCAACAACCTGCAAAAGCGCCCATCGTAAGTGACTATTTGTAAACGTTGGACCCACTCTCGCCTACAAGGTGCCAGGAACACGGGGTTACTCCGACGGTACCGGTTCTCCGGTTCTGAAGCCACATGAAGCCGCAAGGGTTGAGTCTGGAGCTCCCTATGTGTTGATGCCTATGAGTCGCGGCTCATTTTGGGCCCCACAAGCCTGTTCCCTACTCCCTCAGTCCTAGCATTGCATTTTGCTTCACTGGGAGCCAGCAAACCATATTCTGACCTATGCCATCAGCTCGTCAAACCGTGTTCATGTCTGATATGGACCCGGTAATGATTAATAAAGGCTTTGGGATTCAACCGGTCCGGAACGACCGAAGTGAGACTTGACCAATCGCGCGTGACGCCTCGAAACAGAAGTGATCAACATCCATGATTTGGGAGTTCTATTGCTTCCAAAAACAGTTAAAGTGATCGAGGAAGTGCGGCGGAAATAGTAATGTGAATGGAAACAATTACCTTTGTTGGCAAAGAGGATAAAAAGCCGCGCCCGACACGACATCCTCCCTCCAAATCCTCCCCTTGCGGTTTTTCCTCTCCAACTTTTTCCTTTGTGTACATCGCGTCTCTCGACGACGTATCGGTATGTTTACTTGCTGGCCATTGCTACCAGATTGCTTGGTTGACATTACCTCCCATATTTTTATTTTCCGCGTCCCTGCTCCGCAACATGGTTCAGAAATGTTATATAATCAGTCGTCGTATATTCCACTTGACACACTCAATATCAATGCCCCCGTCTACCAAAGCGTCCCCATCCAAATGTATCATTCCCCAGATGAGTCCGACACCGGCTCTGACGGTGGTGGGGAATTTCGTCGGTCCGGACCTGCTTTCATGGATGTTAACCATCTTCTCCTCGAGGATTCTTTCTCTCTGGCTGCCTGCGAACAGTCGCAATATGCGACCCTGACAACGCTTATGCGGCCAGCGGAGCCGGACATGCAGGTGTGGATCTTCGCTATCTCAAGGGATCCTGAATCTGAATTTACATGCACATCAGTACCTCGGAGACCGAGACGAATATCATGACAGAACGCCGCATGCTGAGAAACATCATTTATCCCGGTTCCAGCCGACCGCGCTTCCGAGCGCTTTTCAGCAAAGCTCGAATTTCTTCGACGCCGAGAATTACCTCCGTCAACAGTTGAAGTTGCTGCCAAACGCCCCCGTCAATTTGTGGTCCGTTCGCGAGCCAGCAGGGGGGGGGTAAGCCAAGCATATCCTACCCCATGCTGATCAAGCTTGCGATCTACGGCAGCTCAAACAAGAGGTTGACGCTGCAGGAGATCTACTTTGAGCTGACCAATTGTTTCGCATGGTTTAGGGACCATAATGAAGAAGCGGCGCCATGGAAGGTGTGGTCGATCGTCCCACCACTGTTATGGTTTTTTAACTTGAGCACGCCATTTGCGGCCAGAACTCTATACGACACAGCCTATCTTTGAATAAGGTCTTTCAACAAATTCCACGGCCGGTAACCAAGCCCGGAAAGGGGAATTACTGGACGCTCGACTTTTCCGGCGGGGAGGGGAACAACGCCAGCGTAAGCGTGGCAGGCAAAGCAAAAAGAATGGTGGTGGTGGAGCGGACCTCGACTCCACCATCGATTCTCCTACTCCGCAGTGGCACACCTTCACGTCGACATACAAGCAGCGCCAATAGGGCCCATTTAAAATGTTCATATACCCTGATGTTGTACCCCTCTCACTGGAGGTTGTTAACGAGATATAATTGAGGCCGGAATAAGAATGGTCAAGTCAATCCATGAGGCATTGGAGAGCCGTTGATGCTGATCTTTAGTAGCCCCCTGGCTGCACACCCTCTTTTTTGATCTTGTCCTTTCTGCCTATATGTGACGTGGGTGACTTCTCTGTAAGGTATTAAGGTCCGGTTTACCCAGCCCAGAAGAATTTTGGAGATCCATGCTCTCACCACAACCTACAAGGCCCCCCCATTTTGAACTCATAGCCATTGCAGTAATGAACGATGGAAGGGGAGCCTTCGGTACACACATACGCACAATAAGAAAAACAAATACAGTGGTACTAAAATTATAAGCATGTCAACAAAGTATCCATTCCTATGTAACATACTATTTTAGCCCCGGAAGTGTCCACGCACCCTGAAGTGGAATTCTTCCTGATCCCACCGGCATTTCGAGCCCGTTTCCTCCGGAATAATTCAAGAATGCGTTTACATCTCATAGCTATATATGGGCCAAATTTTAGCCTAATTGAAGTTGTACAGCGCACAAAAGAAATGAAAAGGAAGATTCTTGCGACATTTTCCCACACGCCAAAACGCCTACCAAAACCGATTCCACCACTGGTTCCATCAACGGAAGGTTCGTATCTTCTACAATTCAGGACCACAAAATCTCAAAATATTTGAGGCTATAGAAAAGACATACATATGCTTTAGTACGGGTGCCGAGAGCAATCTGGGTTGAAGGCACAAAGTTATGGCGCGAGATCATCGTCGTGGACACATGGGGGGCTAAAATAGTAACACAGACAAAGGAGCCCTGAATCGGAAATTTCAACGCGATGGGGAGAAGCGGTTCGAAATATCTTCGATCGTAACAGATCGAAAAAATTGAACGCAAATCCGCTCAGCACGGCGCGTTCAGAAACCCAAACGAGTTTTATCGATACTAGTACTAGTAGCACCAGGTGACCGGATTGGATACCTAGATGAATTGTGAGTCCTTTACATATATAATAGGACCCTTTCTGAGCCGGGAAACATCGCAGTGTAGACAGTGATGTGTAGACCCGGCTATGAGGACTCCGCGACACCAAAGATATCACGCAGGGCGCGCGCATGTCCCCAAAATGTTACAAACTTTTGAGCGACTCATATTTTCGTCGATAGTTTGTGATGAGAGTAGCTCGGGGGTAAAGGGTGTACAATAGGAATACCCGAGAATTGAGCTCGATAATCCGGGTTAATAAATTTTGTGTGTGCCGTAGGGATGCTCTGAGACCTTGAAGCCAGTTCCTGGCTAAGTGATTTGGGTGTGCAAGAATGCGTGGGTGACAGGAGTTGAAATTTATTCGATGAGGAAGTAAGGGTTCCGATTATAATTTCAACCAGCTGTTTGGCTCAGTGGCAGAAGCGGACGGGACTTTAATCTCAGGAGAGAACCATGTCTTCTGAGATGGTTCAACGACTCAACTAATAGGATATATATACGCAGGATATGGAAACTTCGTGTCTTCAGAAGCCTTTTCAATGGGTTTCTATCCCACTTGGGACTCTCAATCGCCATTTAGATGCGAAAAAGAAAACCGGATCCAGATTCTCCTTCGAAGCTTGGAACGAAAGTGACAACGGCTGATCTGCCGAGGACTCACAACCGAGGTAGTATGACTGTCTCGCAGTTTTGATACAAGGGCACGAAAAGATCGAAACTTGACAATCATCAATGCACCTATGGCTTACCCCACACTTTAAGAATGGAGACTAAGATCACCATCTCGTCTGCTCGCAGTTATTCATGCCCCCAAAGCTAGAAACCTGGTTGAGGGGATCATCTCTGCGTGATGACAATGCGTGAGCCTCATTCTTGACGCCAGCTGGGTTGAATCTCATTGATGACTCATGTCGTCATTGGCTCGCATTCACTCAAGTCTTGAACAGGTATGAGCGAATGAACCATACAAACGGTGAGCAGTTTGGCGAAGGCACAGGCGGTGTTGCGAGCTCTGGTCTTAATATCATAGTAATATGATTGATTCATAGTACAACGTATGAAATTTATTTATCGAAACGGCGTCAACACGGACCTTGACGCCAAAAGGGGATCCCCAAAGCAAATGGGCGAAGTGGCAAATCGAGCAATAAGCATGTGGACTACGACACAAGACTTCGACCTGCACCAACATATTTTCAGGTGCGAGAGCGGGTAGTGAGAGTCGTAAGAACGCGGGGAATTTAGTGCCAAGTCCAGAGGTTGCGGGCCTGAAGAACACCATCGGCAAACCAGGAGGCCGGGTAGGGCTCGGCTGTAACTGTCGTAGGCATTCCAGACACGCAGAGTGATATCGCCGCGGGTTTTATTGATATGAACAATATGATAGCTGCGGTCAAGTAAGGCGTTGAGTTGCGCGTTCCAAAGGCTAATTCTGGGGCGATGGACGACGGGGAAAGGGATCTTCCAATCTGGTTTCGATCACTACGATGGGCGTCTGAATGATATATTGATTTCGAAATACATGAAACCGTCGTGCATGTCGCCCGATGCGACCCGAACGATACCAAGAGCCACTGAAAAAGTGGCGTGCGGCTGCAAGTGATATGTCAAGGTCGGCGCAATACCCCGCTGATTCCGCTCGGGTATGTCCGGCGAGCAGTGGGGGGCCGACGAGAAGATCAGATTTACGAATCATTATGGTCGATTCAAAAGTACTGTAAGCATGCAGCTCCAGTGTGCTCCATTATTACTTCGTAGAGGGTGCTGTAATTTAGATTCCTTTGGGTCATTCAAGACATTCCCAGCACGGCGTGAACCAAGTATCATTTGGCGAACGGGAAAGGCGATAGAAGACGTACCCCAATTGCGAGATCATGAACGTCGGCGAGTAAGGCGAGGAACTCCTTGCGAAGGCCGAGTTCTTATCAATCCCGACATGCCCGGCGATTGTTGAAAGTAGTTCGGTGCATGTCAGGTTCGAGTTGCAGGCAATGAAGTATCGCTCCATATATCTCGCGGAAACTTCAGGATTATAAAGAGCTGCCGTGGCCGGACCGTCCTTCCCCAAGCCACCAGTCCCCAGAATTGCGATGCGCTGTACAAAGGTGGAGTTCCGAGCGATAAATGATTATCTGAAACAGCACCGTTGAATGGCCCTGCCGCTACAAAATCATGGGTCATCCGGCGCCGTGACTAGTCAATGACCTCACGTCCGCGACCGTGACAGAGGAGCTGGTGTGGTTTCGGAGGGAAATCCGCGGTACACGATTCGCATTTGTAAATGGGATCGCCGGATGGGTGGTTGTGGGGTTGGTTCTTGCACAAAATTCTGCATTTCGCCGCAATCACCTCGGATGGGAAATGCGCAGATGTAGCGGACGCGGAGGGATTTCGGTGCATCGGCCACCGTGTCACCTTCTCTCTCGTCATGTCATGAGCCGCACGGAGGCGGAACGCACGCCAGCGACCAGCTGAGATCGAGAGGATTTGTGGTGGATTGCGCGGTGTTGGGACCGTTTTGAACCCAACTTGTGGGTGATTTTTCACGCGTTGACCATACGGCTCTGCCACAACATAGCTTCAGCTTGAGAACTGCGCTCCACAATTGCTACTCCCAAAGAATAGTCGGGAGTTCGACGTTCTTCCAGAGTTTCTGGGGCGTCCATGGCATTCCGAAGCCAACCCGAATCAGGAAGTCAGGTGAAGAGGTAAAGCCGGGGTTTGTTTATACTTCCAGTTCAGAGGACCCTAATTACAATGACGTTGTGAATATTGTTATTAGTGATTATGCGGCTTGAAGGATGACATTTCTATGGCCATGGATGGGCTCGCTCCGCTTCTTCGCAACGTCCAAATGGACTCCGCGCTGGCAAGCAAGAAGAACGGGTGTACCTAGAGGGAGGCGGGAGCGTACCTCGCATGTAGAACGCGCTTCGGGGACGTCGGGGGGTGAACGCCTGCGCCGCACTGAAATTATCGTTGATGTCGAGACTCGAGTATGCGCCGGGAATGAAATAGAAGCTAGGGAGAGGGGAAGAAATTAGAGTACCGTCGAGGAAGTACCGCTGCGCACGTACTCGTCCTCGCACGGATCTCCCGCTGCCTCACCGCACCGTCGGTGTCGTTGGTCTTCTCCGCGACATATAGGACTTAGGTATTGTACATACGAAGCCATTGAGATGTTGAGGTTGGTAGGGAAATCAGTAGAGTGCCAAGAAACAAAATACTAAACAGGAATGGATACTGCCGCCATGGGTGTTAAATCTCATCGTTCCCGGATTGTAGAGTCTACTCGGATGTTGAAGATGACATCGGCGTCCGGTGATGCAGGGGGGAGGCGCTGGGATGCACTAGACGACGGGTAAGCAGGCAGCTGAGAGCAGACACCTAGTACATACCTTTTAAGCGGATATAACTGATGAAAATAGAAAACAAGGAGCATACGTACCTAGTTTGTCAGGGCGTACGTAGACATTCTGCGTATTGGCTCCCGTTAACTTCTTATGGAGTCGGTAATACTGCGACGAGGAAGATTGAACAGGGCTAGGTAGGTGAAGTGGGGGCACGCACTACAGCAATCGACACACGATGACGCGGAACTTTCGCAGCATGTAGAGGGCTTGGATACAGAACCAATATTCCGCAAGTTATATATGCGGCGGATGAGGTGCGGATTCGGGGTCTGCGTATCCGAACAAGATGCAGCCCCGCCTCGATTGGAACTTTCAGACATGTAGTGTGGAGGCGGGATCGCCGGCCACTCCCGAAACTGAGCTGAAGGAGACGGCATGTTCGCGAACGTTGTGAGAGAGAATCGCTAGCGCTTGCCGGAGATGCGAGATGGAGGAGACGAGGAGCGGACGCCTAATCAAGCTGACATCATTTGATCGATGGGCGCTTCGTCGCTCACGTCTCTTGTTTCGCGCCATCACTCTCGCGCTCCTGCTTCCTCATCCACGTACGACCCCTCTCTCAGCGCCTCGCGCTACTCCGCTCAGCGAATGGCTTGCGATCACTAGTACTGTCCGCCCTGCTAGCGGTCGCATCTCGGTAGCGGTCGTCGCCCCGCCTCGCCTCGCCCTGCACCCCCTCACCGTGCCCATCTCCGTGCGGGCGCCCCTTCACCATCTGGTACGTCCTTCTTCCCTAGGCTCGTGACCAGCCTGCCTACGAATGCCAAAAAAATGTGGCGGGCACTTTGCTGCCTACGGCAACGTGCTTGCCTCAATTGTTGCTCATTGTAGGCAGGCTGGTAACGAACCTACTTCCTCCCTCCCTTCAATGAATCAAGCTAACGCTCTCTCAGTCTGGGTCGATCCGCGCATTCGTTCGTCTGGAGCGTGTCGCCACAGCCCGGGCCGCTCACGAGCGTAGGACGAGGGCGAGCACAATGGCACCCCCGCTCGGAATCTCTCTACAAGCCCCGGGGAACTCGTAGATCGTGGGTGCAACGTGCGCCGTCTTTCTTCTCCGGCGGACGCTCGTCACGCAACGCCTACGCAGAATGGGGTGTTCGTTTGCCCCGTCAAGCTACGTTAAGCGTCGGATACATGTGCATCCGGGCCACTCGGTGGCGATAGTTGTGGAGTGGCTTTACCTTTACCTTTGGCGCACCGTGTACAGCCTGGTCCATTCCCACCACATCGTCCCCAGCTCCCAGTTTTTCTCGTCTCCTACTATCGCCGGAGCTGTCACCTGGCCACGATCCCGCCGCTCTCATCCGCGCCGCAGCTTCCCCACACCTCCAAATCCTCCTCACTTCTTATTGATTCTCGATGCTTGACACCGCGACACAGTCCGATCATCGTGTTCCGCACCCTCACCCCTGCACGCGCTTGCCTTCCGGGCGTCCATCCGCACCATCGTTCACGAAGGAGAATTTTCGAAGCGTCAGAGACTCGGAATGCGCGCGGCACATGGCGGCGAAAGCAAGACGCGGCGCCGTGGACGTGGAAAGGCGGGGCAAGAAGGGAGGAGGAAGGGAGATTTCGGTGGCGGGGTGGTGGGCGCCGGGTGCTCGATAACGGGTGGGATTCCATGGCGGGATGGGATCCGATGAGGTGTTGGATGCCGATAGGAATATGGAGCGAGACGCACCCGGTGCAGGCTCCTTAGCGCTTCGCGTACCCATCCCCTCCTCCTTCGATAGTCAACCCCCTCAATGCCAGTTCATTGGCCGTAGACCCCTCGACGCGCATGACGCTCATTGTGCGCGGGTAGCAGGACGGGGTGCTGGCGCTGGATTCCGGGTGCTGGGTGGCGCGCGGGATGAAATACGGAGGGGGGTGGGGGACGGAGAATGGAGTCGGGGTTGGTGACGGCGCCGCGAGGTGTACCTGCGTGTCGGATACCAGGGCGGGGTCAGCTCGGCGCCATCGCCCCGCGCGCGCGACCTGCACGCGGCTCGTAGCGCTGCTACCGCGACGGGTAAGATTGGCAAGAAAAACTGGGAGGCGGACGGCGGTGCGAGGTCCATCGCTTGTCGTGCGTGCTGCTAACGCTTGCTGGGATTTCCACAGCGGGGGGCCAGGGCAGTCAGATCTGGATGACGGCGCGGTGTGCGGGATTACCGCCGTGGGCTAGCAAAGCGAGGACCCGCCGCCTGCGGTCAATAATCTGCGGTAAGCCTCCATTGTCATGGCTTTTCTTGGCGAGAGGTGCCCACTCACCTCTCACTCCTCGCCCTGTAGTCTCGTCTCCGACTTCTCGTACTCCCACCGACCTCGAGCTTCAATGCAGACTCTACTCGAGGAACGATTCCCGACTTCACCCCATCCCCGCCCCATACACCACATTCGCATCTACTTGCCCTTTCCTCGTACTGGGGGTCCCGTTATTCCGTTGCCTCGCCGCACCCGTCCCCCACTTATCTCATCTGGGGCGTTCTTCCGTACATGTACTCTTGCGCGAAAAGATTCGGTAGTGGTGCTTCTTCCCTCGATTTCTGTTTTCAGCCTCCCATTTTTCAGGATACGATTCGAATTTCAATTACGGCCTCCGTATTGTACTCTATTAATGGATCTAGCTTCATACCGAATCGATCTGGAATACGCGCGCTGAATTGACCAAAATTACAACTTCTTCGCACGGAATGAAATTACGCGTCTATGGCCAGCGAGCGGGAGTCGAGACCAACGAAAGCAATTCGAACGCAACGAAGACTCCATGGCAAACGATGACCTGCAGTGCTTCGCAATGTCCTCTTTTGAATATATGCCAACTCAGTCACCTTTTTTTGCAGAGCACAGAATCCTTCAGAGTCCAGGATAGGTGTATCCAGATCGAGGTAAGCGCACTTCGTGCTGCCTGTACGTACGTTCTTCAAATTAATTCCTGCGACTCGGATACATGCGGCATCTGAATAACTTCCCCAGTACGCTTATTCGAATCATTTCCTGGCGCCGGACAAAGTCACGCTGACGGCGGGAGTTAGGGCCAACGAAACCAATGCGAAGGTGGTCATGAGTAGACGCAAAACCCGGACTTGCAGTCTTCCGAGGTCAGGATGAATCTGGTTTATTGACCAGAGGACGAGAACTGCCAGCAAGCCCACCTCGACCTCGCCTCGGGCATAGCAAATCTCAAGAGGTCGAACCCGTAAAATTCGGTATAGCGCTCTTTGATCAGAACACGGGGAACGTCAGCGTCACAGCAGCCAGGTCCAGGTCGATCTCGACGCAAGTAGAAAATTTTCACGCGATCGCATCCACTGAAATCAGTATAGCCATCTTCGCGCTATATGTACGTGCGTTCCTCAAATCAAATCAAATCTTCGCTCTTGCGAAACTAATTTAATCTTCCCAGCGGGCTCGCTCGAAACGCACTTCTTATCTTAGTGAACGATGCGGCTGTGGTGCGTTCGCCGCGCCTTCTCCCTGAATATATACGCAGACTCACCCACTTTGTTTGCAGGTCACTGAATCGTTCATAGAACTTACTTTCGTTCGCGGGTCACCTAACGCTGCCTCACTCTATCGACCACAAGATGAGAACAGCCACCAGGTCCAGCTCGGCCTTGACTGATGCAAACAAAGTTAATTCAAATTTGCATCCCTGACATGGACATCTGTGGCAGCATCTCTCCACAGCAGGCTCTGTCGAAGCACTGCCCGCTTCCCGGCTGTGGCATCGACTCAAAACTACCAGCGAAATTCTCTCGTCTACCATTTCACCATGTGAATCAGTCTATGCCCAATGGCTGCGGTGCGTTGGCAGCATCCTCTCCTGAATATGCACACTCAATTTCGATTTCAAGGTCGCCGAATCGCTCAGAGATAAGCCTCAGGATAATAGATAATTTTATCGACCAGAGGACGACAGCTCGACCTTTGATCGTGACGAATGCAAGCAAAAGCTCAGCGATGCGAGTCCACGGAATTCCGTACACGACGTGCATCCCTCAAATTGAATCGAATTTGACTCCCTGCGAAACTGATTCGATCGAACAATGCGACTGCGGTGCGTTCGCAGCATCACCTTCTGAATATTAATGCAGACTCACTCAATTTCGTGTAGCATCCTCTTTTGAATACATATGTAGACTCACTTCATTTCCGAATCGTCCGAAGCCAGGATAAATCTAGTTTATCGACCAGAAGACGAGGAACGACGGGACATCAACCGGGTCTAGCTCGACCTTACCTTGACTGAGCTGATGCAAGAAAATCTCCGGTCAATCTCACAGAATTCGCTATAGTGCTCTTCGCGCTACTTGTACGTGCGTCCCTCAAATTAAATTAACTTTGCACCTCTGCAGCTGCGGTACGTGTGGCATCAGATTTATTCAGCGTTCAGAACGGGTTCTCTCGAATCCTTCTTGAATTTATGCTGTGTCGCTGGATCTTCGCTATATCTTCCTACCGAAGCTTTTGTTTGCAGATCGCCGGGTCATTCAGAGGTTAACCTCAGGATAGCTATTGGTCATTTTATCGACCAGATGACCCGGAATGGCTTCGCCACCCACGGCATCAAGTTTCAACCAGCTCCCCCTCGACCTTCTGGAGCGGGTAATGAACTGGTACGCCGTCATTCTTTCGTCCCTCCTGCGCGCCTGATTGGCAGTTTCTCGGGTTGAGGAAAATGGATAGAATGCGTGTGAAGGCCAAGTGTATACCCCTTGCCCGCTCAATCATAGCCAGTCAGCGCCGCATCGCCGGCATCTCGTTTTTTCGCGTTAAGAATAGTCACATCCGGTTCGCTGTCCAGCGCCGCTGGATGCCAATGGCGTGAAAACATTTTTTTTTGTCTCACTGAATACAAATGCTGGGTCCACCTTATCAACCATCTTGGATGAGAGCCAAGGCCCGCGCATTGCGAAGTTCGACAATGCACTTGAGGGGAAGTCTGTGGCTATGGATGGACGGTTCAGAGCAGTTAGGTCACTCGGATGAGACGGCCAAGTAGAGTGATGTTGATTTTGGACCCCAGCATTTGGCCTGGAATAGAATTTTCCACGAAGGGAGAGCACCTTATTGAAGTTTGAACGAAAAACGGCATGGCTGGGTTCCCGTGAACCTCGTGGGCAAAACACAGATGAGATATTCGTTACCTACAAGAGAAAGAATAAGCTACTCCGTCAACGCGAACTGCTCAAACAGAGCAACTCCGGCCATCTCTTCAACCGCACGGCCAACGGTCGTCAGCACGCCCGTGACACGGCCCTTCGAACGTGTGTATATTGGTGGAATCGCCGCGATATGTACCTCCACGCTCACGTTCAGCTCCAACGAACCCTCTGTCCCCAAATTGAGAGTGATGTGGTATCCGGAGGGGTCCCCCGTACTGATGTGGGGCGGGTACGTCGAGTTCTGGCCGGTGGGGCGCACACGGATGCTGCCGGGCTCACAGCTCGCGACCAGGATTGAATCGTCCTTCGAGGCGTAGGCGCTAACATACTCCGTCCCGTCTTCGGGCAAGGGAAGTCGAACCACACGATGGAGTATGGACCTATTCGGCCATGGCCCCAGTACCACGACGCCAGGTTACTGACGAGGGGCTGATTGCTCCAATTCTATGGTAATATCAGCATGACCTGAATGTACGTGAATGTGACATATAGACCTTATCGTGGTACCCGGCGCCGCTGAAGGAGAGTTTAGTCCCGCTCACAATTAAATCGACCATAGAGGCCGCGTCCGGGAGAGCATTCGCCCATCCGATTTGGGGCCCGACCTCCATGCTCTGGCCGCCTTGCGCGGGGCCGCAGGGATAGTGCGCCGGGGCACGCTAAGCCAATTAAGCGTGTGCTCGCAATATTGCAGTCCCACACGCACCGGTTGAAAATTGATGCTTCCTTTTATCTGACTGTCCGGGGCATTGATCAGAATTTCGTACGATCCAGATTTCGGCGCGTATCGCCACGCAAAACCCGACCCGTGCCAGTCTCCGCTGGAGAAATCGCCTTCGGCCGTGACAGTAGCGGCATCAGCCTGAGTCTGCGCGAAGATCTGGGTCCCGTTCGGGAAGGTAAGCCAGATCTGTACGGGGAGCGTCATGTTAGACGGCGCCTGGCTTGGGATTGCCGTGGATGAGGCCGTGTAGAAAACGATCACGGCGGAGGCGAAGGATGCTGGATCTGTCGAAAGTACGTCGAAGTACCCCCAGTCGAACGCGGAAGCGTTGATAGGGTGCACTTTGGGCGCATCCAATCCTGTGATGCCGGACGTGAATTGAGCGTGGCTGGGTGCATTGCTGAGTGCGGAAGGGATTTGGTAGATCTCCGACGCGGTGGCGCAGGCGAAGATCACAAACGATGCCAGGAGTCGAAGCGAAGAACTACCAGTGAGGATCATTTTGCGCTGAAGAGGCTTGAATACCCCAGCCCTTTTAACCGCAGAGAACAAAATGGTAAGGATAAATTTCGCTCCATGGATCTAGCTCCCGGACAGTTTACTGAATGGCGCCGAACGCTTGGAACGGGGAAACAATCAGGAACGGTCGGCGTGGGGGTTGGAATGGGCCATTCCGAACCGCCACTGCGTCTTTCATTCTGCCATTTTGGGTGGAGCCTCGTCTGCTGCTAGCATGCATGCCATACAGCCCTGTTCATCACCTGCTTGTTGCACGTTCAATGACGAGGTTTCAACGGTGCGGCGGAGCAGTGGATTGAAGGAAGCCCGTTCCTCCCGGATGTTTCAGTAACGGCCCAGCGGGTTACGCGTGCAATGTCTTTTCCCTAGATACTAACCCATCAAGTGCGTTGTGGAGGACAATTGTCTCAGCACGGCACTCCGTAAAACCCAAAAAAGGGTGGTTTCCACTTTCGATGGGTCTGAAGTTTAATATGAATCCCGATACGTTGAAGTGGGTCCCGAAGAATTGTAAGAGAGCGACGGGTCAAGGCATGCACACGCCGATCACGTCACAGACCAGGCCTAGCTAGCCCTTCCGTGCATTAGCTGCGTCCTAATGTTATCCCGTTGTGGAGGACAATCCACTTAGTTTGGCGCTTCGTAAAAACGGGTGGTTTAAATTTTTGAAGGATTGAAGTGTAATTTGGATCCGGATCCGTTGAAGTGGGTCCGGAAGAAATGTGAGAGAGTGGCGAGTCAAGGCGGGGTTGATATGTCACATGTACACACCGATCACGGTCACAGACCGGGCCTAGACCATCTTAGGGCTCCCCACCGTATCCGTATATACGGTACTATGGTGATGGTTAACAAATTTACTTGGACAAACTAACTTAGCCTTACAAAACTAACTTTACTTTACTTGTCTGCCACCTTTACTTTACTTGTGGCAGACAGGTAAAGTACAGTAAGCAAAAAGTTACTTGTAAGTAACTTGAGTAACTTGTAGGTAACTTGAAGTAACTTCAAGTTAGACAATTTACCAGCATGCTAGAGTAAATTAACAACTCTAGGGGTTGTAACAAGTGTTGATTCATGCCTTTACCACCATAGCTTGACAAACTTGGCGGGATTTGATGCCATCTGATGGCATAATATACTGAAAAGACATCTTCGGTTGAACTATTGAGCTAATACTTAACTGGGTTTATCTTCCTGGGGACCCACCACTCGCATTCCAACAATTATGATGCCACCTTCAAGGCCACTATTTCATGCTCCTCAATTTTCTTGGATACTTTCCATCTGGTGCTCTCTCATAAATCACCAAAAGTCATCTGCTGCTTTGCCGAGCGCTACATGATCAATAATGGCAGACCTAAGCCAGATTGAACTGTTTTTAGGTACTTGAACCATGGACTTGAATGTACTACTTATTAGTGTTTTCCACCACAGTTCCTCCCTGTGAAAACTCGCTTTTTTTTACCACTGCTCCAGTGATGCTGGAAGCAAGAAAATGGAGGGTAGAGAAGCTAGTAAATAAAGGGAAGAAGACCAAAAATCCAGGCATACTGGCGAGTAAAAAAAGTTACAGGAGAAGTAGGCTATAAGTGATGCAAGTTGCAAAGGCAGTGGGAACCTTACATGGTACAGTACTGAGTAGAGTCAACTCCATGTGATGTATAATACCCTGGATAGTGCTCCAGGTGAAACTTGTGGTTGTATTTTCATGCATTATGTTCATTACTCACTAGTTTGAACATAACTCGGAAGCGAACAGGTGAACTTGGCGGAGATTGATGCCATCCGATGGCAAGTTACTTTGTCTGATCTAATTTGGGCGGCCAAGTTAGCAGTAAGTAACTTTAAGTAACTGTAAGTAACTTCAAGTAACTTCAAGTGACAGTAAGTGAAAGTGTAAGTAGATGTAAATGAGTAAACTCAATTCAATCTAGGCCTTGTATCCTCAAGTAGGGTCTGAGTCAGGTCGGGCTTGGGGTCAGGCTCAGATTTTGAGGCAATTTTCCAAACCCTGACTCAAGTGAGTTGATCAGGTGTCATAGTATTTTGTGAAGTCATGAAAGACTTCCACCACTCAAAGGGTTTTCTATTGACACAAATGATATTGAATCAAGTCATTTAGTTTTGACTGAGGAAAACTGCGGTGTACACAGGATCAACAATGTAGTCAATAGAATTGATTGAGATCATTGTCTGTTGCAACCAAGAGCTCATCAGTTGATGCTAGATGTGAAGAAAATAGAGAGGGAAATAGTTCTGTGTAGTTTCTGCATACATCCATGACTTTGCTGTGTCGGCGATGGTATATCCTTGACTACTGGCCATTTCAACTTATAAGCAGGGATGAAAGCACTTACAGACCCTCTAGGAGAGTTAGCACGATGATTACCTATGCTCAGAGCACTTTTGAGATGTTTGGAAGTATCTACAGAGGGTCTTGTCAGAACCGTATGAGTTGAGCTGTCAACAAGTTAGTTTTTCTAAGCATGGGAAAAGTACTGTAAAGTTAGCCCTGCCAAGTCAAAGGGGTGATCAAAGTTAAAGTTAGGTCTCATAAGTTACTTTATTCACTCTCTGGTATCGGCTGTATACCGTACTAACCGTAGAAATATGGTCCTTATTAGGGTTGGGCACGGGTTCGGGTCAACCCGGCAGGTTTCCGGGTCGGGTTTCCCAGGTACGGGTTGTGGGTCATTGTGCTTGCAGACCCAGAGGAACCCGCTACCTGACCTGCGGGTTGGCGGGTCGATGAGGGTATGGATAATTTGTCATTTTGGCACCATTCTGGGCTTACATTTGACAATATCCAGGGTGGGGAGATAGCCAGGAAAAGCTGGATCTTTGATTCAACTCTTCCTGAGCAGAAACTAGATACTATGTGACTGGTTTTAAGGCTGGTAAACACTCATCTTGCATGCCAGACAGATTAATTGTGCTCAGCACTCACTTCGCTTGTAGAGACGGTGGAATGACGCTTGGTTGGTCAGGTGGAGGCCGAACAGGTATGCCTGAGATGCCCAATATGAAGACCCATGGTGGACCCACACATTTGCGGGTTGGGTCTGGAGGGTACGGCTTTTTTCAGGGTCCAGGTCCAGGTTGAGCAATTTCTACCCAGACCCGGACCCGTGTCCATCCCTAGTCTTATCTTCATATCTACTGCAATCTCCTGCTGTATTCCAATGCCCCCGCACAATCTCAGCCCTGAGGACACTGTCCAATGGGTTGCCTCCATTCTAGTGGCCCTAACCTAGCACCTGTGTCACTAACCATGAGACTCATGATATGGCAGTAGCCAGCAAAATTGCACCGTAACGCCACGACACTAGCCGTCTACGGCTAGCGTCATGACCTTTTGAACTCCTTTCCTTCCCCTTTGGGCAAGTTGAAAATTTCACAGGTGACCGCTTACCATTACGCGGCACCCCCAACCGGTAAGGGGACATGCATCATGATGAAACCTGCATAGCCGATGTAGCTATTATTATTTTCCAGTCAGCCTTATTTCGACAGCAAACGATGCAAATCAAGCTCGGAACGAAGTGTCAATCACTGTCAATCCACGGGCGATGCAGCCAATCAAGGCCAAATCGATTCAAGCCGTCTCTCTTGATTCCGCCGGAAACGACACACGCAGGAAATGGGCACGAAAGAATCGACGACATGACGGCAATCCCGCAGAATGGGGTCGCAGTTGTATGGGTATAAAATACGGAGAACGAGGGGGGGGTGGGGACATAGAAAATAGGGAAAGATTCGGCGGTGCAGGTGGTCTGTCCCGCGAACCGCACCCAAAATGCCGACCCGAAGAAGAGGCAGTAGCTAACAAATGGAACAATAGATGAATAAACAAAGTGTGGCAGCGGAAACAACGGCTACTTAACGGTCCTCATAGTCGACCGTTCTGCACTCAGCCGGACAACAACAACGAAGCACGGACTTTGTAAAACCTCAGCGCGATCTCAACGAGCAATAAATGGCAAAGTTGAGGCTAGTAGGACTTGAGGCCTCTTGATGGCTACACTGAACTCGTGCGAATTGCTGAGCCTGGGATGCGGGGTGATAGATGGATGCAGGTTAGTTTGCAGGTACTAAACGGATTGCTGCGGCCTCAGCCTGCTACTATGGACTCACTATCGGACGCTGAATATACATGAAACGGCGCCGATTCTGAGAATATGCTGGGGGACCCTACGATCCCATCGGCGACTTAGATACTTTGGGGAGCGACTCAGCGGGACAATGACACGCGGCGTTGCGGGTGCTCTATAACTTTGAGAGTCGTGTTCACCAATGCGGCCGCATTTGCCGGGACTATTAGTGGGAATGGCTGTGGTGCGAAGAAATGAGGTGGTGTCAAGGTAGTGTTTTGAATTTCGTCATTATATCCCTACCGGGCTCCGTTTTTGTACAGCAGAGCAACGAATGGTGGATTAATCAATCTCGTATTGTGCTAAAATTAAAGTGTAGACTGATATATGCGACTTGTTCGCCGTACATGCGAGATCAATATTTGTCGCGAACTGATACAACTTCTGGAATTACTGCACAACCGCTCGGCCGTTTGGCCTCAAATTTTGCAGAATGCCAAGACCCATCCCTTCGAAGAGTTGGGAAACACAGATGGACTTTTTTTCATTTTTTGGTAAAAATAATTCATAAAATAATACGTATATCGCATGATGGCTGAGAAATTATTTTTCATGACCCAGCACACGTGTTTAAAATGCCACAATATATCTGGAATTTTTCGTCCAGGGCAGAGAGTACAATGAATTAAAGTTTGTTTTCATTTCCGTCGCGAACTGATGATGAGTACTCGATTTGGCAAAGAATCCAAGTACCTTCCTTATTCAGTTACTCCACACTTGACTATCAAACCTTGTGGTCGCGTACCCCTGGAGTCACGCGGCCGCAACAATAGCGAGCAACCTTGCTCTGCAGCAAACTATTCACCCCGCCATTTCCCGCATCTCTGCATCCTATAGACCGACCTAGGTGTGGGCTGACACGGCCCATTTGGGGTCAGTGATAAACACCACCTTATCGCGCTACCCGTGCGCATGCCGAAAGTGAACTGCGGTTTTCCGCCCTCATGGTAGATGCAGATACAGTCTAGTATGTCCACCGACACTTCAAAGTGGCATTCAGACCCCGAGAGCCGTATGTATTCGCCTCTAGTCCGGGTACTTCCACGGCGATCATGTTAGTAGCAAGAAGGCAACGGCCCGAATGGTTATCAATGATCGCAGGTCAACTTTTGGCCGCGGCTGCCATGTTGCCGAAGCTAAATAAGATGGCCGTTTCTTCCTTGTGAACTGGCCGGGAAGGCGGGGATCGACGGGCGCGCGATGGCGCTGATGGCAACATAGTGACCGATGACAACCGGGGATAATTTGTGCGGTACAACCACTCATCTTCTCCGTGTCGGAAGCGTAACACAGCAAATTAAGGTGCTTCAAAAACTCGGCCGTCCCGCACACAATGAGTATAGGTCATACATCTAGTGGCACCGGTGGAAAGTGTTTGCGGGCTGGCATGCAAGCGCGGCAGGCGTGGCGAGGATGAGGATAAGAGGCAGGACAGCGGGACAGCAGGGCGGCGGGGCGGCGGGCAGGCGCATCACGGGCGCCTGTGACGATCACAACATCAGCCAGCAAGAGCGGCGTGCGGACTCGCTTACGTAGCCCCATCCAATCCCAACCCGTAGAGCAGCCACCTGCCACGCGGCCGTCCCATCCCGTACCCCGCGTGCCGCAGAATCCTGCTCATATACAGTATCTAGGCCCCCCTCTTGACCCATCAAAGCAGCTGAGCTAATCTGATGCGAGCGCGCGCCCGACGGCGGGATTTGTCGTGGGTAGTTTTCCCCATTTAGCACCGACCCTGCTCCTACGCACAACCAGCCAATTAGTACTGTAGTCCGGCACAGCGCATGCTCAAAGCGTGGACATGTACACTGGGTTACGGGCCACCGCTCCGAAGCAGAGAGCAAGCAGGGCACGCGCGGTGCCGACAGTAGATACGATAAAATTGATGGCGGACGGCAACTCACAGGCCCGCTGTGCTATGCATGGCAGGATGGCCACCATCCCGGTATCCCCATCTCACTGGGGCATAGGTAACCTATATTGCGGCATCAAGAGAGAAATAATGATATTCTAATTTCTTTCAAACAATGGGCCATCAAGGCCCCATTCTCCCCCCCCCACCCCCATCGAAGCCCCAAATGGACGGCTGGCCAAGCAGCTGGCTGCAGGCACAGCGATCGGGCGCTGGCGAGCCAGTTGGCTAGTGTCGTGGCGTTACGGTGCAATTCGCCTGGCTAGCGCCGTGTGTCATTAGTATAATTCTTAGTGTTACGGCTCAACCTAGTACATTGTACTAGGGGTGGGCATGCAAATCTATCCTCAATCATGTAAAGCAGATTTACACACTTCTGCTTTTTCTGGCCAGGCATGACTTGATGAGCTTCTGGCTGGACATCCTGACCGCATCTATATTGCTCTTGGAATGTGCCGTCACGTTGTTTTGGCCCTAGTTCTCCAACTCAAAGCTATGGGCCATTTTGAATCCTCATGGGCTCACATCTCCCTCGACGAGTCATTGGCCATCTTTCTGTATACTTGTGTCACTGGAGTTGCTATAGATCATGTGGCAGAACGATTTCAGCATTCTCACACCACTATTTCAGAGTTGGTTATATTTTATTTCAATTGATTCACAGCTGATATGTCTATAGGCATTTTCAGAACATCTTGGACATTTTATCATGCCATGATTTTTATACAAAATATGTTCAGCTCCCCAAAGCTGGTGATTCTCCTCCAGATGCCATCCACAGCAACCCAAAGTGGTGGCCATACTTTCAACATGTCCTTGGTGCAATTGATGGCACCCACATTAATTGTGCACCAACTGTACAGGACATACACAGTGTGAAACCAAAAGGGTGGTGTAACACAGAACTGCCTGGCAGTAGTCTCATTTGACATGTGCTTCCTCTTCTTTACTGGTGGATGGGATGGGTGCGCAGCAGATGCCACAATGTATTCCACTGCCTGTCTGCAAGATATTCGCATTCCACCAGGAAAATGCTATCTAGCTGATGCAGGATTTGGTATATGTGAGGCTCTTCTAGTCCCTTATTGCCAAGTCCGTTATCATCTTGCAGAATGGGCATGTGCCAATTTACGGTAGCTTTTTTGTTATGTATATATCTTATAGTCTTCTCATTTAATTTACAACAGGCCAGCAAATTTTAAAGAGCTCTACAACCTCTGTCATGCATCTGCTCATAATGTTGTTGAACGTGTTTTTGGGGTCATGAAGCACTGGTGGACCATTCTTACACATGCCCCACATTATGATATGGCAGTCCAGGCAAAATTCCATCAGCTCTTGTAGCATTGCATAATTTCATCCTTGAACATGATGAAGAAGACCTTGATCGATGGATCCTGGATGAACAAGCACAGGATAACCTTCCGGGTGTGTGACGGGATAAGGAAATTGATTTCGGACAGTTGGCAGCATCTGCACAAGTTTCAAGTGCAGAGAAGCTATGGGCAGAGACTATATGGGACAACATAGCCCAGGCAATGTGGAGGGACTATCAGGTTTATCTTCAGGAACAGATGGATGTAGACAGCTATTATGATGACATCCAGCCTGTACCACTAGATTAGACTATCTGATTGGGATTCAAAAGCACATGTGCAACATCCGCCTGGTTAAATCCATCATCCTCTGCAATGTAAGCATCTGCTGCAGTCACATCACGTCCAAACAAAATACTGAGCTGAGTATGTTGGCTGGCAAGAATGTAACCATTTTTCATATCCACCCAGTTTATTGTGGAAACTTTGGAAAAAAACTTTTGCAGGCAACTCTGTATCTTGCAGGCGTGACTATATATATCTTGCAGGATGCCACAATTTCCTTGCAAGTTAAACGATCTGATTATCGTTATCTCTTTTGTGGCAAAGGCATGAAATCACCTATCTTTTTTGCGGTAAGTCCGAAATCAGCTATATATCTTGCAGCAAAATAAAAGTGCACTTTGACTGCCATATGCATGGCCTTCTGTGGCGCTGTGCGCAAGAAAGGTATCAGCAAGATTAAATATCATGAGAAAAGTAGATATGGCATCATATGGCATCCTTACTTATAGTATCACAACCTGCGAGTGTGAAGGCTTCGAGCCTTACTCCAACCTCGGCTGTGTCCCAGCACTTGCGGGTTGCCAACAGCATGGAGCGTTTGTGCTCGCCCAATAGTGTGGCTCACAGTTGAAGTCGGTGTTTCTGCGAACCACTACGAAAAACAGCCTTCCACGTCCACCTTGTCGGCGAACTTGTTGGCCTGGTGAACACGTAGTCAAGGATTGCCTCTGCACAAAAAAATTAAGTAAATCGCATTCGACATGCGGATAGGCGGTACTCATGAACATCATCATTCATCTCAGATTGCCCCTGTGCTGAGGCCTCAGTCTTCTCTCACTGTTCCTCCTGTGTTATCAGAGCCCTCTGCCACATTACATTGGTGGCGCTGTGTGTTAGAACTTGGGCTCCAAAACCAGAGCCGCCGGCTGCCACGAGATCCAAGCCAAAAACAAAAGTGCGTTTGTCCCCAATGTACAGAGCCGTACTGAAGGTAGTCAAATGCGTGAAGAAGTTCACGCCCATACTGTAAGTATATAAGGCGCTGTCCCAAGTCCGACAGACAGCCCAAATGTCTGTGGCGGACAGACAGCCGGCACCTGTGTGCCTTGCCGCTCGCCACCGTCAAATCCCGAACGCTAACACTATGAGGCGTATTGACGAGCTAGCTGGAGACTCCAACCTCCTGCAAAAAGACGTGCGTGTATTTATCCGAGCCCGAGCAACCGGGACGTTGGACATGCTTAGCAGGTCTCAATAGCGCCGCAAATAAGAGGTTCGTCATTTTTTCGTCGTGATATTGGTACAAGTAAATCATATGAAAATTCGCGCAGGGAAGAAAGAGAGATCAGAAATGTTAGAGGTTCATGTCCTGCTCCAGGGCGATGAGCAAAGCACCCTTGGCACCACCAGGGAAACACTCCAGGTTGTTGATGGTTGCTGTCCACTTGAGAGGGTGAAAGCAGTGGCAGATGAGGCGAATTGCATCCCTGTGAACCTCCAGCTCCTCGTCAACATCAGGAAAATCCACTTTTGGGATTTCTTTAACATTTTGAGCATATGCCCAAAATCTTCTGAAAAATGGGACATTGTGACAATCTTTCAGTCCCTAAAAAATGTCACAATTTTCTCAGAAACTGTGCGGCAATTGCTCGCAACCGGCAAACTAGGTAAACTTCCAATCGCGTCAGGAGCAGTTCAGTGCTAGAACAGAGAATCGAAAATTCTGGACGGCGAGAGTAATCCTAAACAAGATGATCCAGACGCATAACTCACTCCTACCTCAAGAAATCCGTTCCTATTGGGGCCTAAAGTTCCCTAGTGACCCGGAGACGGCTAACAGCACGCAGTCCAGTACTTGCTGTAGACGCCACTGTAGCCAGATGCGCACTCCCCGAATAGTTCACGTCGGGGCCTCCCGCGTTGTGTCTGCTTGCCCCCACCGTTTTATTATGTAGGATCTGCGGTTACATTTTCGTTCACTATAATCTAAATTTCCTCGTTACCGCTTGCGATTCAGCATCGTGGACTGCATGATCCTAATGTTACCTTCTCAGGGTGAACGCTCCTATGGCTGATCAAATCGATTACACGAAATTAAGTGGAGATTAATTTAGATTAACCCAGATGGACGAGCCGAGTTCGAAAATTACCGAACGACACAAGTACCGAAGTATGCACATCGATCGATCGGAGAGAAACTACTGCAAAGTGCACCTCGGAGAGTCGCCATCCAAGTACCCCATGGACAGTGTTGGCGTGTGCCGCGCGCAGGCAGGTGCGATGTCCAAATTAAAAACTAGTACATCCGATAACGAGTGCGTCCCACATCTTGCACTACTTAACGACATAGTCCGTGCGCATTAGTGCTCCACCCTTCGGGGTGAACCGCAGCCTGGGAATTGGGAACGACCGCCGCCCTGAGGAGGTACTGGATTAAATACAAATGAAAAGATGGAGAATAGATGCCCTACATGCGCTGCGGCAATCGACTTGACCAGGGAAAAATTGAAATGTGGGGCACACGTTGGAGAGGGAGACAGTAGGGCGGAGGTGAGGCGAAGCAGGGCAAAAAAAATCGGTGGCTGCAATACGGTATCGCCATTGGTAGACCTATATGCCCAGTAGTTCGCGTTGCTAGCCAGAATGCTTACGACAGCCAATCCGCACGGAACGTGCCGCACCTGGGAGAGAATAATCTTGAGGGAAGGGTTGAGATTGCCGACGAATGAATGGGTAAACAACAGGGCAAAGATAGAGGAAATAACGCACCGCATAGGGTTTAGTGTCAAGCTGCGCCTTCGCAGGTCTGAAACGCCGACTCCCAGTGCGCAGGAGCGAGGGCTGCGAGAGAACGACGTATAATTGGAGTGCGGCGGTTTCTGTGTCTAGCAAGGATTTGTCCCGTCAGCTCGGCTATCCGTAGTCAGGGTGGATTGTGGAGGTACTGTACGCACGAATCGAAAGGGTGATCTGTGTGCGCAGCCCCATAATTAAGTGACGACGATTCAATAACGAGCGAAAAGACTAGCGAGTAAGCAAGGGACTGGCCAGCCTCAGAGGAAATTCTTGAGTACAGGAATTACTCACGTCTATCATCGAGAGTGCTGAATATGAAGTCACCTGTCTGCGCGTGTGAGAAGGTGCGATGAGCTGGGCGGTAGAGTCCGTATGAGTGAAAACAACGGGGGTTAAATGACAAGAAATATGCGAGCGGAGAAGTGGCCGGAAACGCGAAGGGATTGAAGTAAGGCAGGAGAAGAAAAACAGAACGTACAAGGACCACACTCGCACGCCTCCTGCGCCCACCCCCTCGCCCTTCCGTGGCGCAACATCCACGACATGCACCGCGCGGCGTCTCTCATGATGAACGAGCGCCAGGTCTGTTCGCGGCGCGCTGAATTAAGAGTGCGAGGAGCCGCATTCGGGCAGCGTGGTGGGAGGAGCGAGTTGCCAAGTGGTGGGGCTATTTCTCAGCTCGGGGGAGATTATTTGGAGGACGGCAGCGTGATCTGCAAGATTTCCACGGTGGCAGGGGCTATAATCCCGAGACTTTGAGCTCACTCAACTCAACTCAGCGGCGTGCGGAAAGCGCGGGGCGCCGTGGGGAGGACAAGGCGCGAGCGCTGATTAAGGCGGGTTAGAAGAATGTGGTGCGCCCTGAGTGCTGCACCTGTGGGCCGGGACGCGAATATATGAGTGATTGGAGTGGAGGAAGAATGAACAAGGGAAGACTCACTTCTCGTACTCGAACACGTCCTCCTTCATCCTCGAGAGAATACGAAACTCGTGGATCTAGACCGCGCGGGCTGTAGCACAAGATGATATACGAAGACGGGCACGGTCCCGATTATGGCTAGCGCGTGCGCGTCGATTGAGATGTACATTTAAGGGGCTGCGAACGGTGCGGACGTGCCGGCGTGCATGAGGTGGAGATACGTTCTGTGGGGCTAAGTCCAGGTATGAATTAGTGGTACAAAAGAAGCAGAGGGATTAACGAGGGATAGAAATTGCACGCAAGGAGTATGTAGAATAATCACCACGCACGTCGTCCCCGCCTGAACTTGGAGTTCACTCGGCGCTGTCGTGTGGGCCGCGGCCACGGTCGTTGCTTGCAGCGCCATCGGGACGGGTCCATCGTTTTTGGCTGGAGGGTCCAAGTAGACGACGTAAAGCAAAGGAGGAACGCGAAGGATAGCTCTGAGACGCGAACGCGGGGTCGGTCGGTGGATTAGGGGACGCCGGAGCAGCTGCGTCGTGCGGAAGAGCAAAGACTCGATGTGGCTGGGGGGGCCTCGTGATCTCTTACCACCACCATCTTTTTGGTGACATCAGCAAATTTGCACAAAGCTGATTAGCGCTCGCGACGGGCTGCAATTTGATGCCAGCGATCACCAGCTCATGTCCGCTTGATGGCAGCTCGCGAGCGCTTAAAGCTCTTCATCGCCGATAGCGACTTAGCTCCGCGTATACCAGCGCAAGCCAATTTGGCCAGCTTGGGTCAATCTCGCCCGCCTGGCATTGAATGGTGAGCGGGTGCGAGCTGAATTCTGTTCCCTTTCTGGCTCCCCTCCCGTCCTCTTGTCTCTGAGCTTACACGCAAGGATGATAATAATAAAAAAACATATATTCAAGGCAATGTAACACGACAGAACAATATACTCCATCCTCCACCCCTGCTATCACACGCGGGGAACAGCGTGGGGAGGATGCAATGCAAGACGGCGAGGCGCAACTCCCATAGGCAAGGTGGAGTTGAGGTGACATGCGTAAACGTATCAATATCTTGGTATAGGGGCGCCGGAGGGAGACTGACAGTCGACATATCTTGCCTTGAACGAATTGAGCTAGGTTTGAAGAGCTTGAACAACACCCTCGGCTTGAAGGCCTTGATAAGAATTTGAAACTTTGAGGCGCTTGAGGTGCTTGAGCATTGAGGAAGGAATTTGACTTGAGGTCTTGAGATCGTGCGGCTCAAGAGCGTGAGGTGTTTGACACTCTTCAGGTGCTGGGTGGGTTCGAAGCTTGTCACAGCAGCTAGAGGATAACTTCGAGGCCAAGAGAGAAGAAAGGACGGAGGTGGGTAAGGAGGGAGATGAGGGAGACGCGGGGAAGATGGTGGTAGGAGGAAGAGATGCGCGATCAACTGCCATCAAACTATCAACATGAAGGCAGTGCGCGCACGGGGCCACACACGTGTTGATGGCGGTTGCTCTTGCGACGCGTTCAAGTCGCGTTTATGGTGCGTCACCTCTGCCGGGCGAGTTGGCGAGTTGGCTGCGGGTTCCACTTCTCGGAAGTTCTTGTTGAGGTCCAAATGGTGCTGGCCAAACTAAGTATTTTCTCATTCCCGCCCATGATCTTTCACTTGTTTTTTTGTGGTGGAGGCGGCTTCAAGTTGCTTAAGAAATATTCAGGAAATTGAGCCGACTGAAAAGCGAAAAGCCAGTCTTTATTCGTCTCGTTCAATAGAACGTCCCCGTCCTTCTAAATATAGGTTGACGTCGCAAGATCTGGACGTACGGACAGGTACCAATCCAAATCGCAAGTAACTTGTGCTGTATCATCCGTAATCGTGCTGAGCCTCAGGGCTGGTATCAAGCTGACTAGGTGTGAGGGATCTCGTATTGAGCTGACAACTGCTGGCGAGCGCTGATACCGGTCCCATCAGACTGGGCGACGATCATCAGCACTATCCGCGCCCATATGGGTTTTGTGCAGATTTGCTGATGGATGGGATTTTTTCGCGATGCCCCCTCCGCTGCAACGCGCAGTGTGGGGAGCAAAGCGCAGTGTAGGGAGCAAACGCGCCCCTACCCCAGACAATGGGGCCCACCACAGTGTGAGGGGGTTCACAGGACCTCGTAGAACCTACACAGGTTCTACGCTGCTACGTAAACCGCGGAGAACAGTGACAGGAATTACGAGTACTTTAGTAATCGTCTATGACAAACCATATACCTGGGTTTTCGCGTTCGCGTCCCGAACATAAGGAACACCATTTTCATTGTAAATAACCCTAATTTAGTTCCAATCAAAAGGGGCTCGAAAGCATTCATTTTTTCTTACCCCACTTTTGTTCTACTTACTTTGCTGCCCCCGCCATTTCTGATCGCCATCACTCCGAGTCTTCGTTGCCACCATCACCGGTTTCATTTTGTTCCGCCATCACTCTCTTTTCACACCGACGTCGTCCGCCGCCCATCACTACAGATATCAATCACTCTGATTGCACCCTTACCGCCGTTGGTGTCAACCCCCGATCGGACCTCCTCAACGTCACCTCCGACGTCTACGACTGCTTGTCATCGTTGTCCCTCCATCACCAGATCTTGGGGGAACGATGGATCACCCCTTCTCATCAGAGAGTTAGCGCGATCCATCGTTGGCTCTTGTTAGACGGATGGTGATCCATCCCGTTAACCTTTCACAGCCAGGCGGTGTACAGCCCCATCACACACGATGAGCTTGCTCGCGTCGTCGCTGTGATGCCAATATCCGCATTTGGCACATAGCGATCAATGGCTCTGGATGTCGTCCTCGACGATGAGCTCAAAAGACCTTGACAAAAATCATGAGAAAATTCCTCATTGTGCAGCCGGTAACTAATATACATAATGTAAAGTAGTTGAGCGAAAGGAGCCCACAGAGGAATATAAAATGGAATTTTGTCAGAATTTACGGAAAGAAAATGCTCCTCACACAATCCGCAGTGCCGCCGCTAGCGCAACGGAACCCGCGGCGGGCTCCTCCGGCAATCCCACCGCCATCGGTCTCATCCCGGGCTCGTTGCAGCCACCACCAAACGATCCTGGCTAAATGCGGCAGCGGTAGCTAAGGATGCGACCTCAATCGCTACGTTCAGGCCGTGCGCAACTGCAAATACATCAAACCGACCCAGCGGCGCCTCGTGCCGCAACGTGCGATGCGTAGTTTTATGGGTGCACTCGCTGAGTGTTTAGTTTCATACCAGGCAGCGCGGCCGCAGCCACAGGCTTCTGTGGGTGCGAGTGGGTGCGGGCGGGTGCGGGCGCAACATGGGCGACGTGTTCCCGGCCGGGAACGCGCGGGGGTGTAATTAAACCGGCCCACTACCTGCGGCAGTGGCGAATAGACAGCAAATACGCCGAGCGGTGTCCCGAGACCGCACACCGAATGCGATGGGTCGCAGCCGCTCGTCGGAGCGCAGCGGCCCTTGCCGCAGAATGCGTCCAGCTAACCGTGCCTCTTCTCAGGCGTAGGGTGCCTGTTGAGCATGGCTACGTGAAGACACACACGGGTGGCCAAGTCGTGGGCTCGCGTATAATACGTCGTGGCTCGGGCGCAGCCTAGCCCATCACGCACGGCCAACGCTGCTCCGTGGGTACGGATAGATGCTCACAGCGGCGCCGCTTGCTCTGCGGATACAGAAATCGAATAAAAATGACCCATTTCAGTGATATGCCACTGAGGAGTCGAGAAAATTGAGAGATTGCGCACGACTGATGCCCCAAACCCGATCCTACATGTCACCTCCTTTCTCTGCTCCGTGGCTCCCCCATGAATGTGAATATGCGCCTACTCGAGGCGTGTTCGAATATGCGTGCAGTGGTTAGGATCGACATGTGGGAAACCTAGTAAAGCATAAGGATAACGTCTGGGAACGACAATGATGTATTCCCAGAACGTTTCAGAGCTTTCAGTGGCCGAGAAACCAGACGGCGCGTGCGTAGGCACCTGGTAAGATGTCGGAGATAGCGCCATGTACAGGTCGACCGAGATGGAGCTTAAAAAAGCCAGAGAGACACCAGCCAGTACTAGATTTTTCTGAACAGAATAAGACCGATGGGAGCGAGCGTTGCAGCTCTTTTGAGGTTGAGTCGTCCGATGTGGTGGAGCGAAAGCAGGAAGGTCACGGTTGTGACACAGTGACACGCAGTGATCAATGTCAAAAGTTCAACGTCGTGCGGCGACCAGGGCCACTCTAAAAGACATTTAACACTTCAGGAGGTACTCTAGGTGGTAAAAGAGTCCAATGCTACCAAAAAACCCAAAACCACAAGTACAGGAAATCAGCCTACCATGAAATTAGGGCATGAAACCGTCCGTAATACGCCCACGGGCGTATGATTTACGCCGTATTTCTTTTACGCGACGGCCACACCCGTACGTCAACACTTGTCGAGAGAGGGCAAACGGGACGTGTCCCGTACGTACCGTCCGTATACGCGTATTTTACGGTATTGATGAGTTGAAATTGATTCGAACCCAGATGCACATCGTTTCAACTTTGAAGAACTAAGAGAAAACCTTCATTCTCTTTACCAGTGATCTTATGAGCAAAAACTAGTAAGAGAGACGAACCGACTCACAACATAGGTGTGAGAATTTGGTTTACGGACCGGCCCGCCATCCACCTCACCGGTAATGACGTCGGCAGCGCATTTCCACTGCTGCCGGTGCTTGGCGAGGTTGTTTACGGAGGTAAAGCATTGCGGCACTCTCCCGGCATTGTCGGCAGGTTGATTTCGCTGCTAATTGCCCGTACAGTTGCGTACCCGTAAATTACGCGTAAACGGCCGGTTACGGAGGACCCGTATACGGTCTATCCCGTACCGTCACCGTACCGTTCGATGTCGAGCCAATCTCGGCGACGGTACGGGGACGTAACCGTTTTTACGGGCCGTATTTCCGTAAAAATACAGCACGGTTGCATGCCCTACATGAAATGGCGCCGATCGAGCCAAAAGGAAAATGTTTCGAGAGCCGTTGTCTGTAGCAGGAAAGGTCGGGGAGTCGAACCGGTTCCGAGAATGCATAGACTGAGTTTCAGAAGGGTTATGATAAATGGGTTTTCAAAGGGATGTACATTTTGGTGGTAAATGTCTCAAATTCAACGTCGTGTGGCGCTGGAATTGACATTTAACACCGCAGCAGGTCTTAGAATTGCTAAATGAAACCAATGGTAGCAAAAAACACCCAAAATAAGGTATGCAAAAAATCAGCCTATTGCAAAATGACTCCAATTGAGCCCCAAAATTGCCATTTGGTTCATTTGCCATTACTAGGGAGGTTAGGGAGTCGAACCGATTCCCGAAATATATAGGTTGAGGTACCCAAGTGCTGTGACAAAAAATTTTGAAACCGACATCCATTCTGAAGTTGAAACCACACTGAATTCCATAACAGGGTTCATACCAGTTTTCGGCTCATCCAATGTTCAGACTCTCAAACTTCCTTCCACCAAAAAATCTTAATTAGACCTGGTTTAAAACATCGTATGGAGTGTAGCTACGTGGTTTCTGGGCATTTATATCACTCCTGGAGTATTAGAATAGTTGTATGAAATAACATCTGGCAGGGCAGAAATATGAAAGGGTAAGCTCTATTCGTTTTTTCAGTTTGAAAACTCTCAGATTATTTGGAAGGACAGAATTGTAGCACTGAAACTTCTTCTCATCCGTCACACCCAGGAACTATACCCACCGGGCTTCTGCCTTACGCGGGAACAAACAAAATTCATAAGTGTGTAATTTCTGCTCTATTACAACGCATATCAGTGCATTGAGCCTCCAGACCCATATATATTCCGAAATGGCTCACATTACCACTCTTCACTGTCCCTAAAAACAGGAGATATGAATATATCCTAGGTTCGATCGGTGCTCTTTTTCCATAGGCTGATTTTTTAGGTACCAAAATTTCGCAGTTTCCTCGCGCTGTCTACATCGCCGCCGACCACCTCTCAGATTTGTACTCGATGCAAAAAAAAACATCTTCGCAGCGAGGCTGCTAAAGCCGTCAGGTGACTGTTGGTATTTTGATGGGATGCATGCAAACTCTGAATATGAGAGTGATACATAATTATTCCCAGCTAACACTTTAAAAACAGTGTCGCAAAATGAGTCCACAAAAACGAAAACTCTGATGAGTTTGCTATATGTGCTGGAGAACTAGAAAGTACGAGTGAATGCCGTTCACCGGCTTTACCCGCAAGTAGAATACTCAGACAGCGCTGCCGTACGGCGCCAATACATTCCTCTTTGTCTTCTACCACGACGATACTCCCTCGTCTCCCTGCTCGATAACGCCCGATACTCGTACTGAGCGACCTCCAGCCCTTTAACCTGCGGACGAGTAACTATCCAGCTGCACACGTGTCAGATCCCCACGCACTAAGCGAAGACGTTATAAAGCAGCCCCCCATCGACGCTGTTCAAAACAGAGCCCTCTTCCAGCATAGTGCGGGCGGGATCCATGAGCACGTTGCCTCCAATGACCGGCTGACGCGCGCCATCTCACCTGACCAGCTTCTGCTATGGCAAGAGAGCGACGGCCGCAAATTCATCATCACGCCCGCCAACGGCGGCCGCCAGGTCATCTATGAGACCAACTACGAGGTCCCGATTCCAACGCAGATCTGCGCCGTCCTCCGTACGCTCGCCCCCACTAGCACCATCGTCGTCGACGCCCCTGTCGCTGTCCCTGGGGTCGCAAACCACAACGACAAGTACGACGGGCCGGTGTCATACCTCGTGGTGGTCAGCGACCCCGCGGGAGGCCGACGCCATCCAGGCGGAACAAATCTTCGGCATCCACGAAGCGTTGGGCTTCTGGGCCACCGACTATGACGCTAACATCGGCGTCCGCAACTGGGCATTTGCCCATCACAACGTCGCCGGGAACCTGGAGAACCATAACGACATCGAAGCATATGGCCACGCTGGGCTAATCCGCGCCGCATACAACGACAACGTAATCCGCCACCACATCGACCAGCTCACGCAGGCCAAGGGCGGGCCCATGGAGCGCCGAGTCTTCGACATGCTCAACACCATTCACGCCGAGTTCCTCCCCCACCAAGAGACGCCGGTAGTGGTGTTCCATATGCCCCCGGTCACCACCAACGAGGCAGAGCAGGAGCGGCTCAACATACAGCTGCGCCGCCTCACCTTCCTGGCCGGCAAGTATGGCTTCGAAACTCGGTCCAAGAAGGGATTCCCCACCGGGTGCGTCGTCTGCAAGGTGCGCAGACCACCCATCATTCAACTGCCGCTACACCCCTGGATGGTGGGGCCCCTCTGCGCAGCTCTCGGAACTTCCCCTCGACCACCCCCTCAACAAGACAAACCGCAGTGGAGACGGCCACAACGTTGGCGGCAATGGCCGCGGCCGAGGGAACGGTGGAGGGAGTTTTTGGCCGTGGCGGGCGCGGGAGCCCCTACGGCAATGGCTACAATTGGCGCGGCGGAAATGGTGGCCGCCGCAGCTGGCGCGGTGGAAACGGGTTCTCACGCGGCTTCTAACCCGGTATGGTCATCAAACTAAGTACGCTATTCCATCATTCAATGGACCTACCTACTTTCCATACACGCTGAAAGGACAGTCATACCTTATGTAGATACCCGTCGACTGCCGCGGCCTACTTCCCCCTCCTTCTCATACTCTCCCTCTCCCTCACCCTCGTTACACTGCTGCTGTATACTATTTATCGAAAATGCGACACTTGTTTCTGCTGCACACTGCAAGTAAGGAACCTTAAGGGGATGAAACGATAAGAATTAAAGTAAAGGAGGGATTATCTTACCTGGGTCTGGGCCTGGAAGAAGTCGTGCGCGCAATGGTGCACGCAACCCGAACCCACCGAATTTACTGACAATGTGTATACATTGGACAGGAGGCGGGCGAGGGACAAGCGGAGCAGCAAAAGGGAGGGGGGAGACGTACTTCGGCGCGTCAAACCTGAACTGGAGCTGCCCCGCCGCAACGGCGGGACCTATTCAGGTCGGGGTCCGCCGGCCAGCAGTCCTGGCATGTCACGACACCGGTCGGCACGCTCCCATGAAGCGCGTCGACTGGTGCGTGACAACCCCACTTTACGAGGCAAGCCGCCAACAACCTTAGCGCGGTTGTTGGCGGGTCTCATTACCCGCACCCCAAAATAACTTTACTAACTTTTTTTCAATTCTAGGTGCTTTAGACAGCGACACGGAAGAAGACGCGGCGGCGGGAGAAGATGGTGGCTCTGCCACCGGCCACCCCTTTGCTGAAAACCGCCGCGTTGGAGGGGATTGGGCTGACGGCCGCTCGGAGGCAAACCGGGACGGCTACCAACCCCCCTGGGGGAGGACCTTCCCGGCCCGCCAATGAAGGGTGGCTTAATGCAACTCCGGACGCAACACGCGCTCCGGGGGGCGCTAACACTGGCGCTTGCGCGCAACACGCACGCGGGGCTGAACAACAGCACCCAACCCCGACAAGGGGAGACGTTACAGGCGTCAACGCTCCACACAATGAGCGCATGGCAAACACAGGCCAAAGGGGTACACTTACACCCAATAACGATAACACACATCGTCGCGACAATGGGAACCCATTCCTACAACCCGTACGCAACCCACCCCCCCAACACAATATACCGCCCGGCCCCAACATAGGCATCGGGGCGTGCAATCCTGAACCACCTCCACCCAACCCTAAGGCCCCACATAACCCCCCACCACAACCGAGAGCCAACAACCGCCCCATAAATCACCCGTGGGCACGTGTGTACCCGGGACCTGCTCCTATAAGACGACGCCAGACCACGGGTAAGAAAAACACAAAGGCTTCGATCAAGGTAGCCGCATTAAATATCAAAGGGAGGGGAAACCCGAACGTACTGCATGATGACAACAAATGGTACCATGTGTGGCAAATAATGCGTGAGCAGAAAATCGGAGCGCTAATAGTAGGTGAAGCCCACCTCGACGACACACACATAAGGCCGACATTGATACTCTTTTCGGTCGTGTTATACGACTTGAATTTACCCCTGATCCAGACGCCCCTGCAGCGAGAGCAGGGCTGGCTTTTGTTCTGAATAAAAATCACGTTGAAACAGAGGACATTATGACAACGGAAATTATACCGGGCAGAGCAATGATCCTTAAAATGAAGAATGTTGATGGGTCTCCACTATCCCTGCTTGGTGTTTACGCGCCTAACCGTCCACAATTAAATGCAGAATTCTGGAGAAAGATTAAGACTTGGTTTACTAATAACCCAGGAGTTGATAAGCCTGATATACTAGGGGGAGATACAAATTTTGTTGAGGACGCAATAGACAGGCTACCCTCACACCCGGATAGCGCAAGTGCAACCGAGGCTTTCGAAGAGCTAAAGACACATCTCGGCCTGATAGGACGGGTGGCGCGAGACATACCCTACAACTCGTGCATACACCTTCCTCCAACCCCTGGCGCTCGGAGGTGCACAATCACGCATTGACAGAATCTACGTGAAGAACAGTATTTTTGAAGATACCTTCGAGTGGGACATAAGAACAGTTGGAATAAATACAGACCACCGAATGGTGACCATGAGACTCACCACAGAAGACGCACCAACAATCGGACATGGTAGATGGGTCTGGCCAGCCCACATTATAC